>JAOEHX010021408.1:0-11419 GCA_025448015.1 Bolborhynchus lineola | reverse complement strand
GGCAAAACCTTTATATTCCATTACTCATGTTAACTTAGTATGTAATATCTGCCTGTCCTTTATGTAAGTATATTATTTGGTTTAGACTTTCATTTTCTGGTGTGCATAGTGTCTTTTAAGTAGTTGCTTGGTCGTATCATAGAATGGTTTGAGTTGGAAAGGACCTTAATGTCATCCAGTTCCAACCCCCCTGCCATGAGCAGGGGGGACACCTCGCACTAGACCATTTCACCCATGACTCTGTCCAGCCTGGCCTTCAACACTGCCATGGATGGAGCATTTATTGTTTACTTGGGCAACCCATTCCAGTGCCTCACCACCCTTACAGTAAAGAACTTCTTCCTGATATCTAACCTAAGCTTCTCCTGTTAGTTTAAACCCATCACACCTTGTCCTGTCACTACAGTCGCTGATGAAGAGGCCCTTTCCAGCATCCTTAAAGCAGTCTGGAAAGCTTCTTGATGAATTTTTATTTCTTTCAATGAAGTTTCCGAAATTTAAAGCATGTTGGATTGGGAAGCATTCCATTAGAGCATAATATGAAATCATCATCTGGTATTTTCTCAAAAAACAATAATTGATTGCATTTCTATTCTAATAGATGAGAATTCACTCTTCCCATTTTCATAACTTACCTGTGTTAAAACTCATTTTCTTACTCATATACTTAAATGAAGAAAAAATTTTACTCCTTTTCACCAATGATGTCTTTTAGTTGTCCCTATACACTTTTGTTACTACTTAGAAATGGCCCCAAGTAAATTTTATCTTCCTTTTGTCTTCTTCATTGACTGGCATTTTTCATTTATCTCCATTTCCCCTCTAAGCAAAGTTATTTTTAGTTAACGCAACTTTTTCCAGGTACAAGATTTTGATCTTTTGGGGTAGCTAGTGAAATAATTTTGTAATTCCTAATTGTCACTCATTTGGTTTCAGTCAGGCTGGGCCAGGGATTAGAAAATGTGCATTACTGAAGCTCTTCACACAAAGAAATTAAATGATTTGCTATGTTCTATGTATGACCTGTGAAAGTACAGCTGATGTGGTTCAAGAATATTCCTTCTGTTGTCATGCATTAAGATAAAGCTTACTAAAACTTATGCAAATACTGATTTATACAATCAGTATACAATTTATACAATCAGTATTTATATAATAATGATGGATGAGCCAAAGCACTTCTCATTCCATAAATTAAGATTGCTTTTTATTAGTGCTTTATGAAATTTAATGTTTGCTTCCTCAAATAAGTATCATTCTTTTGTTTGGCTTTAAGTTGCACTCTTATTTCCAGCATAATCCTATCAGAGGAGGTTTTAAAATACGAAATATTCAGGAATCTGTCACAGTTACTCTTTACTCTTCAGGCTCACATCTTTTATTTTTCATTTGATTATGATGCAGACACTGTCACCAGCAGGTAATATATGAATGTGATTTATTTCTTTCTCCAAGATACTTCTAGTGTTGTCTACTAACTTCTCAGGTGTTTAATATTGGAGAGGTACCATGTCTGTGTAGTGCTGCTCTTGCAGCTTCATTATTTTTCAGCCATAGCTCATTGTCTTGGTTTTCTTGTATGCATGTGCTTTTCATAACTGTGCTGAGGGCTTTCAATATCAGCTCATTGTTTTGAAGTAAGGTATGATTCTGTAGCATTGGCAAGTGAATAACTTCAGTGCTATCCTGTAGATGACACAAAATTGTTTTAATAAAGAATACTTATCTGCTTTTCAAAGTGAAGATACTTAGAGAATCGTAGAATCATGGTATGGTTTGAGTTCAGAGGGACTGGAATTCTCATTCGGTTCCAACCCCTGCCATGGGCAGGGGCACCTTCCACTAGAGCAGGTTGCTCCTGCCTCCATCCAGCCTGGCCTAGAACAGTTACAGGGATGAGGCAGCTTCTCTGAGCAACTTGTGTCTAGGTGATTTTATTTTATATTAGAATTTCCTAAATAAATCTTAAGCTCTTTCTATTACCTTTATGGTGAAAGAAGGCAGGTTTCTCTCTTAATGCTCCAGTGCTCTTGGCACAGTATTTGAAGCACTTCATAAAACATGAGAACTTAATTGTGTACTGTAACATTTATAATCTCTCTGGTTTATTGTGGCATTATCAAGGGATTCCAGGGAGCTAACTTTTCCAGTGGGGGGTGGATGTAGGAAAGGGGGATGAAGGGAATTAATTGTTGAATAAGTTGGGGTCTTCTGGCACTCTTGCACTTGGCCTCTTAATTGGCTTTAGAAGTCTCCTTGGGTTTTAGCTAGACTTATTCATATGGCTTCTGAATCATCTCTCTGGTGAGGTTTGGTTTCTACAGAAGATGCTTTTCCTTTGTTATTTGTTTTCTGAGAGCTTTGTGAAACTTTGTCTTCAGTTTCCTTGTGTTGGTATTACTTTGTTTTGTACTTCGGGTGTTTACTTCACGTTTTCCATTTCTGGTATTTTAATCGCCGCTCAGAGTAGCATTTAGTGTTTATCAGTTCATTTTTAACACAACCATCTATTATAAAATAGAATAAATAAAGCTTTATAAAATGATTTTTTGCTCAACAGATCAGTGAAGCTCTTGAACCTCCCAACCAGTCTCCGACCTCACAAAGTGAAAAGTCTACTTGGTCAGAATGTGTCAACCAAAAGCCCCTTCATTTATTCTCCAATTATTGCACACAGTCGTGGGGAAGAGCGAAGTAAGAAAATAGGTAAGAATATTTTTCATCATTTTCCATTGTTTTGTTAAATTAGAAAAACTCCCTTGGTCAAGGAAAGCAAATATGTACATTACTTTCTTGTGTTGGATATAATTGGCTTCTTAGCCTACAGTACTGAAGGAGCAAAGCTTTGTGAGGCAGCTTCGCATTCAAAAGAGCAATAAAGGCTCAGAGATGATCAAATTGATCTTCAGAGGAGATAAACTCATTTTGTTTCCATCTCATGCAAAAGAGAAATCAAGGAAAACTTAGTTCTGACACATTCTGTTCAGCAGTAGCCAGCTTATCCAGTTACCGTGTGTAGTGCCCTGAGGTAGATGCATTGCCGGGGCTTCTCCTTTTCTGATGAGGGTATCATGATGAATATGAAGAAATAAGGATGAAGGAGCTGCAGTTTCTTGGATGAGAGATGCAAATCCATAGGAAACTGGACTGAAGTTGTTCACCACCCATGGAATCCCAGTGTTAGGCAGCTGGAATTTTAAAATTGGTTTTGAATTTATCTCTTTCAGGAGAAGAAATGCATCCAGCTGATATCTTATTATGATTTAACCTGCATTTTGTGAAATGGTTCAAGTTAGGATTTGTGTATGTGCTCTGTGTACCATAGAAGTTTTATATTCTATAGGGAAGTAGCTCCTTCTATGTTTTTATTTAGCCTAAGGAGATGTCTGAACTGTGTGTGTTCCTGTAAAGCATTTGTCTTTTGAAGTACATACACAGTGTGTTCACTTTTAAAAGCCTTTAATGTTTCATTCAAAGTTTTGCAAACAAAGGAATGTACGAAATAGAATCAGATACTTGCTTTGAAAGGAGACGGGAAATTTAATGGACTTTGAAACTAATGAGAATATTTTAATTGCATGTATTTAATGAAAAGCAATGCTGTTAACAAATGAACAGTGTTTTTCTTACATGGAAGTGTATAAGCCATATTTTGGTTAAAGCATTGTTAGAGCAAAGGAAATCAAGTGCTGCTGACAAACTGAAGCAAAACAAAATTCTTTAGGCAGTCTTGAGGAAATGCTTTCAGCTTGGAAAGCTTTTCTGTTTGGAAACAATAAATGGGATAATTATTTTCTGGTTAAATTACTTTAATTGTATGCTTGTCATAAGAAATAAACCTGCTGATTTTGATATAAATTTTTCTTTGTTGTTTTAAAGTGCTGTTAGTCTAAAGCAGAAAGAATGCATAATGTAGTTCAATTAGTAAATCTGGTGACTAATGTCATACCTATATTAGATGCTATAAATGTACCTCTTTACCTAGGACCACATAACCTGGTTTTAGCTTTCTTTTTGAAAGCTTTTCCCTCAGGGAAGCAATTCTGTAGCATTGTCCTGGTGTCTTTTGCATGGGGTAGCTACACCGTCTGGAAAGGAGACCCAGAGGTAACTAGTGACATCTCAACATTTCATGGGAAGGGAAGCCAGACAAGATAATCTAGCACCCTGTGTAGGTGCATCTTGAAAAGCTCTAATGATGTGGACTCTTTATCACATCTCTGGGGAGGTTGTTCCAGTGGGGGATCATTCTCACTGTAAAAAATTTCTCTTACTGTTAGCTGAAACCTCTCTTGGTGCAGCTTGTACTCATTGCCCCTTGCCTTCTCCATCTATTTCCTTGTGAAGAGAGCCTCTATCCTCTTTGTAGCAACGCTGTAAGTACTGAGATACTGACAAGTTCCCCCTGAGCCTTCTCTTCTAGGGAGTAGAGACCTAACTCCTTCAGTCTTCCCTAATGGGATTGTTTCATCATCCTCTTGGTCATCTTTGTGGCACTCCCCTGGATTCTGTCCACATCTGTCTGGAACTGAGGACCAGGACTGGATGCAGTACTCCAGGTGTGGCCTGACAGTGGCTGAGTAGAGTAGGAAGATGACATCTCTGCTAGCAGAGCCCCTGTGAATGCAGCCCAGGATCCAATTCACCTTTGTTGCTGCAGCAGCGTGCTGGTGGCTCCTGTTCAGCTTGTCCACCAGGGCCCCCAGGTCCTTTCAGCAAAGTTGCTCCTCAGACAACTAAAGATCCTGACCTGTACTGGGCTCTTTGGTTATGTCATTGCAGGTGCAGGGCATTGCGCTTGTCACATCTTTGGACACTACCCTCCCAAGTTCATTAGTTTAAAGCAAGACTGGCAAGTTAGCCAAGCCCCTAGCGAAGGCTCTTCTGCTCTTCTTGGTAGTGAATCCCGTCTCTCCCCATTATGCTATGTTCATTGAAGGACTTGCCATGATCATAGAAGCCAAGGCCCCAGTGACGGTACAAGCCCTGAGGGCAGATATTGATCTGCATGATGGATTGACTTCTGCCTGGACCCTTATCTCTGTTTGGCAAGGCAGAGAAGAAAATCACTTGTGCTGTCAGGGAATATATTCCAGGGATCATACCTGTAAAATTTAAAAGATCCTAGAATCCTTTCCTTTTGGAAGGAAAGGCAGATTAAAGTACCAGGCAAATCAGTGGTTTGTGTTCAATACTGCAGTGAAATCAATAGTTTCCAACATGTTCTTCTCATTTTCCAGAATCACTTTTTACACAGTTACATTGATGAAAGCATTTTCAAGAAAAACATTCCAATCTTGTGGTAGTTCTTACAGTGTAGAAATGAATTTAGAAGGACTGAAGTGCCTACTTGGCTACTACAAGTGCCTGTGTTGATTCAGTCAAGCATAATGGTGCTTAGATCCCTTTGAAGCTCTGTACTATACCTCTTTTGAGGAGTAAATGATTCTTTTGGGGACTGCAGAATGCATAGGACATTGTGGACACCAATAAGCAGTTAAATAAAAAGAGATTTACAGAACATCCCTTAGAATTGTGCTTTTGAAGGTTTTGTTTTAATCACCAGTTTTGCTTTTCAGCTTTCATAGTAATAGAACCTGTTAACATCTCAGAATGCATGTTTTTAGTTTCCAATAGCATTAATTGCAGTTAAACATTTGCATTAAGTACATCTCCCTTGAGCTCTCTAATATTGCTTGAAAAATGTAATCAGGTTGTAAATGGTTGTGAAAGTACAATTAGAGTACAGATGGTTTCAACGGTGAATTACAGTCTTAATAATATATATATGTATTTTTCACTGGACACTTTCAAATATCCTAGTAGAAAAGAGTTAGTAACATACGTTAAAATTGAGTAAACTTGTAAAGGTTAATCCACAAATGTTGGATTAACCTTTACAAATGTTGTGCATTAGCAAATGTTGTGGATTAGCTTATAGTAATGATTTATTTAACCAAGCCAGTTAAATCACCTTTGTTTATTTGGACTGCAGGTCCTCAGCTTGTGGAGGATCTCATCCTGTTCAGTTTTAAGTCTGAATGTCAGGTGCATGTGGTTAACTGTGAGAAATGTGGAAGGCAGACAAGACCTTGTGGGCTGAAAAGGTTATGAAGTGCTGATGTAAAATAATCTTTCTGCATTGAACAGTCCCTTAGAACTTGCATTCCTGCTGCTGCCATCACTTCCATAAACTTCTTGCCTCTTTAAATCAAAAAAACACACAAATTTGGAGCTTGGTAGGATGAAGTGTGTTTAAAGTAGAACCTCTGTCTCTTGTTGTGACATATGTGCTTTCAGTTGATCTTATTACCTGATCTAATTTGTTCTTTGTCTTTCCTGAGTATTTCCTCAAGTTACCTAATTTCTTATTGCTTAAGTCTCCCATTTTGTCAACCTCAGAAAATCTCTATCCATGGATCCTAGTGTCATCTTCTCCTCCCACAGCATCTATTTAGTATTTCCCAAAGAAAATTAATAGGAGAAAGCTAAGGTAGCATCTTGCTGGTGAGCAGTTGTTTCCTTCTTAATTTAGAAGGTTCTTTTATTTACTCCATATCATCAGCTGTGTCTATATGAAGATTTGTTCCAATTATTTTCAGTTTCCTTCTTCCTGTTGTGTTCATTCCTCATGTAGTTGCTGCTTATCTCAGTTAAATATCCAAGGTAATGCGTACTCTGTACCTAACTCCAAGTACGTAAGGCTAACATTAAGGATATGTGTAAGTACTGCTTTGAATGGCTGCCTGACTTAATTTTGCCAATGTAATGTTGGGTTTTTGGACCACTGTTATTGTTATGTACCCCATTGCTTTGCCTGTGATTTATAGCTTGTATCCTGCAGTACATGTGAGCAGGACTTGGATTGTGAAGATTATATGGAGATATTAATTTAAAACATAGCATAATACAGCAATCTGACAGCTCAGCTGATGATGGTTTTTTATGACACTGTGATTAGGTTAATTCCTGCTTTAATTTTATAATCATTTCATGTAGAGTTCCAGTGGGTACAAGGAGATGTATGTGAAGTTCAGTTGATGGTGTACAACCCTATGCCTTTTGAGCTTCGAGTAGAAAACATGGTAAGTATCTTTCCAGATCTCCTCTTTCTGTTATTTTTCTGGAAATTAATTCTTATATGGACTTTTCTAAAATAGTTTGAAGAACCATTTAACTCAGTATAAGCTCAGTTCAACAGTGCAGTACTGTCAATTTTCTCATATTTGTTGGGGATGAGGTATTGAAATGAAAATCTCTGCTACTTAGTGTTCAAATGCTTTGCTGTTGCTGACCCATAAATCAATTCTGTACCTTTCTGCACGGACTAGAACTTGTGCTACATAATTTATATATACTGGTTTTCAAGTAATAATTATATTCCCAAACCTAATAATTAGTGTATATTTGCTACTGTAGGTTGAAAATCTCCATTCCTCTTTATGCCAACTAATTTAAAGGTAAAAAGGCCTCCAGCTACCAAAGCAACTTAATTTTCACACAGTCCTAATCCAGTGTTGTCCTTTATGTTAAATATTTACCTTTAATATTACTTTAGACAGTAAACCCTGTCTCTTAGAGCCTGTTGTTAGGCCAGAGAAAAGAAGGCTCAGGGGGGACCTTTTCGCTTTCTATAAGTGCCTGACAAGAGGTTGTAGTGAGCTGGGTTCGGTCTCTTCTCCTGAGTAACAAGTGAGAGGGCAAGAGGAAACGGCCTCAAGCTGCTCCAGGGGAGGTTTAGATTGGATATTAGGATCAATTTCTTCACCAACAGGGTGCTCAGGCATTGGAACAGGCTGCCCAGGGCAGTGTTGGATCACTGTCCTTGGAACTGTTCACAAACCTTGTAGACGAGTCCCTCAGTGACATGGGTTAGTGATGGCCTTGGCAGTGCTGAGGTAAATGCTGGATTTGATGATTTTAAAGGTCTTTTTCAGCTTAGTTGATTCTATGGTTCTCTCAGTGAATCAGCATGTACTTATTTGCTTAGCATTTTTTTTGTTTGCTTTATTGATAGGTCTACTGCAGTGGCTGGTCAAACAATTTGACTTATATTACTGGTAATATGGCACATATAATAAAGTGGTTTTCCATGGGAAGTGAACATGCCCAAAGGTTGTACTCACAGCATAATACAGTTCATTCTTCGAAGCTGACATGCTGGTTTCTTCCGCAGCATTTTCTCTAATTCTCACAGAGGCATTCCAAACTGCTAGGAGTGAATAGAAGAAGTAATTTTAAAGCTCTGCATTAGAAAGGACTCTATATAGGGATGAATTTATTTAAGAATATTTTGATTTATTGTCTAATTTCTATTGTGTAAGTAATGATGTAATTATATATTTAAAAAAACTTTGTGTTTGGGTAATTTCTTAATGAGCAGATTTCTTATGAGTGCTTACACACACTTAACAACTTGGAATACTTATTTGCATAGATGTGCATTCCATCCATTCCCTGAGCAAATTAATTGTAGTAGCGTCAATACTTCTTTCTGTTAGCGTGATCAAGTTTTGTCTTTGAATTAATATTTTAGCTTCATTGGTAAGCAGAGGAGGAAGCAGGCATGCAAAGGAGATACAAATAATTGAAGTGATTAACGTAACTCATTAGTCAGTGTTCCATAAATAGAGTGCTTTGAGAAATTCTGCTGTGCGCTCATGTCAGCTCATTGGTAGAAATGAGTTGATTTTGCTTGATTTGTCTGTGGTAACAAGGCTGTAGACAGCAAGTTGAGGAAAGTGATTGTTCCCCTCAATTTGGCATGTGAGAGACAGCATCTTTAGAACCAACACCGGTTTTGAGCTCCCTGTACAATAGAAATACTGACGTACTGGTGTCCGTCCAGCAGTGTTACCAAGATGATTGGCAGGCTGGAATGTATGACATGTGAGGTCAGGTTCAAGAGCTACATCTGCTGAGTTGGTAGAGGAGGATACTGAGGGTAATTCCTATTGCTTTCCTTGATCTCAAAATGGGAAAGTGTAGTGAAAATGGAATCAGCCTCTTGCTAGAGGTGCCCAGTGTAAGAGTCAGAGTTTGTGCAGCAATGGAAGACTTTGCTAATAGAAAATTCCCTTTTTTTCCAGTGAGGAGGGTGCCCATATGCTGGAACTGGGTGCCCAGAGAGAGCATGGGATCTTCAGCTAGGGAAATCTTCAAAACTTGAGCAGTGAAAAACTTAAACTACTATCAAAGCTGGCCTTGTATTGAGGAGTGAGCTGGGCAGGAGGACCTTTAGCATTTCCTTCCAGCCTAAATTGTTCTTGCTTTCCAGTCTCATCTGTGAGCTTTCTAGAAAGTGGGAATAGTTATTACTTTATCACAAGAATAAACTGTTCTGGTTTTATTTTAATAATTCAAAGCATTGTTTAATATTTTAAGATGTTTTGTTTTATTAACATGTACTCATGCCTGCAGTACCCATGCCCCCTTGTTGTCTGATTTCTCATCTTGTATCACATTCTATTACATTAGTCTCCCAGAATCATTTGTAGCAAGTGTACCTTTTTCTGTCAGTGGGAGTTCCAATTTGTTTGTCCCACAACCTTTTTCGTTCTGACTCAGCACCTTACCTTTGCAGTATGACTACTCATTCAGGCTTGTTTCCAACAATAGGTTGTATTAAAAGTTCTCCATTGCTTGATTGCCTTTGTTCTTTTCCCTTTTTGTTGTCCACTGTTAATCATTGTGTAACTGTTGTGAAATCTGTAGTCTTTTACCTTTATTTGAATTTTCTTCCTTATCTTACAATTTCTGATTTCTTGTTCTGTTTGCTTACTTGTTTCATGTTAAATGAACGCTGGAAGCATTGATCCAACTTTTACCATGATACTTTTCCCAATGTGTTGTCTTGGGGTTTATGGCTGAAGGTTGTGATGGGAAACAACTTAGTATTGAGCTTAAGTCATAAAGGAGAGTGATTCCCCATTGAAGGATTGCTCTAGCTTTTTGACTGATTTGAATTGTTAAAGCCATGTACATGTAGTTTAATTGAGGTATGCTGAAATAAAAGAAATTGAATTTTTAGGATTGACATGAGACTCTGGGCACAAGACTTTGCTCAGTGTTGTGTAGATGATAAGCCCTGTACTATATGCAGAGTTGATACAATTTTTGTTTTATTGTTCTCAAAGCTCTTTGCCCATCTTTCTTGTTCCTGCTGTTTATTCCCTGTCGTGCGTATTCATGATTTTGGACTCTCTTTAGATAGCCATTTTTCATGTTCATGTTTTCATGTTCATGTTTTTCGAATTTCTCTGTTACGTTTCTATTTCATGTTTTTGTTTTGTCTGTGTAGTTAGAAGATTGATCCACTGAAAGGTGCAATAGTGTTTGTAAAATGACAAATGAATATGTTTAAACTTGGAAGTAATTCAGTCCAATGACTATTTTAGTCAATAAAGTGAAGTCAGGGAAGCCATTGGGATGATCAGAGGAAGTGCTTTAATGAAACCTAGCAGGTATCGGAAATAAGAATGAGAGGATGACAAAACTGAGCCTAACTAGCTTTGAGTTCAGGGGATTAGACTGATTATTTTTGCTGTCCTGGTGGTGGAGCCAAGTTAACAGGCACTGTGATGTTCAGCAGTAAGTGTATATACCACTTTTTTCCCAGGAGTATTGGTTTCTGTATAGACTCGTTCAGGTATATGAATGAGAGCCTCTGTCTCTTTTGCAGTTACTAAGACTTATTTCTATCCAGGAAAGAAATGATCTTCAGATTTCAGGCCTTCAGAAGTAAATCTGGGCAAACTCTGGTGAATATTTTTGTGTCTTGAAACAAACGTTTGAAGTTAAAGAAAGTATGGTCTAGTGAGATCGACTGTTAATAGAAAATGAATGTAAAGATGCATTGTAAGGTGCATTAAGTCCTGTAAGGTTTTTACTTTTTCCTTTTTCTCAAGTTTCACATAAAAGGGGAAAAAAGAAAATCTTAGAAATTTTAAGTTATTGTTATGTATTGAGTGAAAGGATTTTTTTCTGCACTTGTAGCAGATGGAGCCTTGATTCTATAAAGGCTACAGTATATGCAGGGTAGTGAGTTTAATAAATATTATCAGTATTTAATAAATTATTATAGAACTAAAAATACTACCCCAGAACATAGAACCATCAAATAGTAGGGTTGGAAAGGACCTTAAGATCATCTCGTTGCAAGGTCCATCTAGTGCTCGCCCTGTCCAGCCTGGCTTTGAGGGATGGGGCATCTACAACATTTCTAGTGCCTCACCACCCTCACAGTAAAGAACTTCTTCCTTATATCTAACCTGAACTTCCTGTTTCAGTTTGAACCCATCACCCCTTGTCCTATCACTACAGTCCCTAATGAAGGTCACCCTCCAGCATCCTTGTAGCCCCCTTCAGATACTGGAAGGCTGCTCTGAGGTCTCCACGCAGCCTTCTCTTCTCCAGGCTG
>JAOEHX010021404.1:0-18351 GCA_025448015.1 Bolborhynchus lineola | reverse complement strand
TGGCCCTGCTGCCGCACCGGTGCTGATCCAGGCCAGGATGCTGGGGGCTTCCTGGCTGCCTGGGCACAAACTGCTCATGTTCAGCTCCATCAATCAGCACCCACAGCTCCTTTTTATAAGGTCCAGACAGGAGCTTTATGGATCACCTTTTGCACAAGTGGAGGAGAAAGTCCACAGTGTTTTAGGAGATAAAGATGGTTCCCCGAAATCTGCTCTCATACATGGCAGCCATCAGTTACAGAGGACAGCTGAAGGCCCTGTGACTGAGGTTGGAATCAGCTTTGACTGATGTAAAGCAGATTCAATGAATCAATGGAGGGGTAGTGTATCAAATAAAGTATTAATGATGTAGCACTAGTAATGAGCTATAACTCTTGGGTGCCTTCCTTCCCACAAGAGGTTGTAGCATCTCCATTCCAAAAGCACAGAAAACAAACTTGGAAGCCAGGGCCTTTTTCTTGTCTCCTGCTATTCTACCTTCCCAGTGAAGCGACAGAACAGAGAGGAAAGGCTCTACTCATGTCAGTCTGTACCTATGTTTTTTAGAAGGGGACTCTGATGGGCTGGTGGGTCCCATATCTCATTGGAATGAAAGATGTCTGCCTAACACTACAGTCTGTCCTTTCAAAGAAGGTGGTGGGGAAGGTGATTCTGTCCATCAAAGGTGGCAGTGAAGCGGCAGATGTGGAGATGGTAGGACAGCCAGAAAAGGAGAGGGGTAGAGGCATGGTAGTATTTTGGTATCTTGGTATGTGCTTCCCCATTCAAACCATGGTGTAACTACTGTTGTAAGCATGAGGATTAGCTCTGACACTTTTTCCCTCAGCCATTTTGATCTTATAACAAAAGCTGTGGGTGACAGTGATTGTGGTAAGTATTGGGAGGAAATGTTTGTAAACTGCATCAAACATAAGGGCATTATAATGCAGCCATAAATACATCTGAGGATCAGGACTGTAGGAAGTGAATGCTGATCTTGGGAAGCAATGACTCCACAAGAGGTTCAGCGTAACCCAAGTTGATTTTGACACCTTCGCTATCTGACCTTTGCCATCCCTTCCTGACTCATCCAATAGTTCTGTCTCATACTGACACCAAAACACAAGCCAGCTACACTGTGCTATTTATTTCCGGGGTACAAAGGAGTTTCCCCATAGTCCCATGCACCATGCCAAGCTGTACTAAGTGGCTACTAACAAACTGAGACACTGTTAACTACTTGCATCTCCCCAGCAAGTGGAGAGTGGCATCATAAACCTGCCATCACCTAATTCCTTACAGTCTGTTATCCCTGTCCTCTAGAATACAGTTCTCAGGTGAGCACATTGCAATTGACTCTGAGAGCCAGAGAGTTTCTGTTGCCAAAATACCTAGGGCATTTCTGCAGAGATGCTTCTGTAGCTCTTCATATCTACTGTGATCATTAGGACATGCCTGAAGCAAAGTGTCACCATGGTGTCTGTCTTGCATTCAGAACACGTGGAAATAGAAGCCTATGAAAACCTGATGAAATTTGTCATTATAAGTTGCATTGTCCATGCAAGTCATGCTGAACAAGACCATAGTGGTGTAATCACTGTTTTGTGGATATGGAATATCCAGCAGCAGCTCCAGAAAACCTGTATGACCTTGCCTGTAATAAAAGAAGTTGGCTACAGTCTTCTAGGATCAGAGCATGCTGATAGAAGAGCATGTACTGGTATGAAGGTGGACTGATACTGAAATGCAGCATATGGCAGTTATGTTTGATTCCTCATTCTAATAACAAAATTATTGATAGAGAACATCCTAGAGGATCTGGGGATTCCAGAAATCCTTTCCTGGTGTGATTTAGGAAGCTGAATCCACCATAGTATGAAGCATCTTAGGATATCATCCCCCAAAATAATTATAGAAATCGCATCCTATTTTGGGTTGGAAAGGATCTTAAGCTCACCCAGTTCCAATCCCCTGCCATGGGTGGGGACATCTCATACTAGACCAGGTTGCTCCAAGCACCATTCAGCCTGGCCTTGAACACTGCCAGGGATGAAGCAGCCACAGCCCCTCTGGGCACCCTGTGCCAGCGCCTCAGCACCCTCACAGAGAAGAACTTCCTTACATCCAACCTGAACTTCCCCTGTTTCAGTTTGAACCCATCACCCCTTGTCCTGCCTCTGCAGTCTCTGATGAAGAGTCCCTCCCCAGCATCCACACAGCTTCTCTTCTCCAGGAAACTCTGCATTAAATTCACATACTCGAGCTGTTAGCAGAGCAGTGCTGTTGGTTCATGGGCAGGCTTTGCATGATGGCATTCTTTCAGTAAACTTCCGTGGCTTCTGTAGTAAAAGCAAAACTCACAAGTGTTCGTGGGTTGATAAAGCTCCTCATGACTGAGCTTTGCAGAAATCCTCAGACTGGGTTAGGTCAATTTATCCTGTCATTAGTTTACATGGTGATAGTTTATCATGAGTAACTTAGTTTACACTGTTTGTCTTTACTGTAGGAGGCTGCATTAAATAACCTCCAGAGATCCTCTGCAAGCTGTTTCTGTCTGATCCCATACGCATGCAACCACTAGTCCACATTAAATAGCACAATAGTATTTGCCTTTTAACAAAACAGAAGAATAGAAGGGAACTAGAAAGCTTAGTATGTTATCTGCTGCATTCAGCCTCAACATCTGCTCTCTCCCTTCTACTTTTTCCTCTCCTTGTCAGTATTGTGTGATGTGGGAACATCATGAAGCCTAGCTCCTGTGATTTGCCATGCCATATAGAAAACACTAAAGGAATATTAATTGCAAGAGGTCCCATCTTTTATGGTGACAGAATGAGAGCCATCTCCCCCTATGAACAAAGGCCAAGCCTGTGTTATGGTGCATATAACAGCTCTGCTGTCTGAATTTGTAGTGCTCTTAACTCTGTTTATCCTTGTTACACTGTTCAGCATCACTTGCAGAATTAACTTTCCCATCCTTTCCCTTTCTGTGCTTTCTCTAACAGCATATCACAGAACAAACACAGTGTCTCCTCAGTCTGTCTCACTGAACTTTACATACTATTATTTGTATTTCTATTCATTCTCTAGGTAGCTTTTCTTCCTAAGGGAAGCTAATGCCTGCAGTGCATCTTTAAATCTTTAATCACTGCTACAGCTCCGTGAAGTCGTTAACTATTGTTGACTCATGCTCAGCTTGCAGGGCTCAGTGAGTTGGACATTGGTGCCTCCTTGGGCAGTTAAGCTTCTACAACCATTAATATGCAGAAGTATGATCGTTGGGTTTCTTTGGTTTTGCTTAATTTCAGAAGTGAAAGGCATAAAGGTATGGTGTCCTTCAGCTTCTTTAGCATGCCAGTTCAACATGTCTGTAAGCAGCCATAGATAGAGTGGGTTTGAGACAATAATAGAAAGTTGGTTTTCTTTGGCCTCAGCATTAAATATTGATCCATCCACATAGGGCTTGTTCTTAAAAAGACAGAAGTTCAACTTATTATAGCACTAGCATGATTTTGTTCCATGTCCACTTACAGAGTCATAGAATAGTTAGGGTTGGAAAGGACCTTAAGATCACCCAGTTCCAACCAGATGTAGTGTTTCAGCAGAGATTGTGGTGTGGAAAAGATTCCAAAACTGCAGAGATGGACCCTTAGAATATGTACAGTAGGTTTTCCTGACTGCACACGTGCCAGCTGGAGCTGGTTTCGTTAGTTACAGAAGTGGTGACATAAACTACTTGTACTGACTATAAAAAACTGCACTGCAAACCTCCCTTCAAGATGAAGGTAAGAACTGATATGTTTTCTTAGCACACACATCACATGGACCTGCTCTTCTTTGTCATTGCTAAACCACTGCACCGGGGGAGGAAAACTTCACTCATCATGGAAGTATTTAAAGCAATCGTACCTCATGAACTCATCCATCCTCTGCCTTTCCACCCCCTCAATGGCATCTGCTAGCAGACACAGTGATACTGACTTGCAACATGAGCACTGCAGGTTAATCATTGCCAGGGTTGAAATGAATTGTGAAACCAGTTTTGTAACGCCCAAGAAGACAGGAGAACATAGAAGCATATTAAGTAAATGTAAGGAGTTCTTTAAAGAGCAATATCAAATGAAGGGCAGTTAAAAACATTAAGCTAATACAACAGAAGTTAGCATTACCTTTGCCTTAATACTACTTTGCTTTAACCGTGTTTTGTTATTCTGCTGACATATAGTACTTGGCAGAATAACTCCCTGCATAATTCAATTGCATTCCTTTTCTCCTGAGGCAAAACTATGCTCAACCCAATGTTGGGAATCCCTTCTACCCAGTGAGAACCCCTCATCACTGAGCAGCAGTCTGCTTCCCTCATATGCACTCCCTTGGAAGAGCGAGTTGTCTACTGTACAGTACTATGGTGTTAGGAAGAAGCGTAGGGAGTAGCTTCTTGCATTAGGGATATTATTCTGGGATATGGGAATAGTATGGTTGAATGCCCTCAGACAAAAAGGGTTTAGAATCCACATGAAGGAGTCGATTGCTGAATAACAGGTTATTATGCCAGAAGTAGGCACTTATGTTTTAAATCAACTCACTTTTGACTGTTATATGCCATACTCTTCAGTACGTCTGCTGGATGAGGCCCCTCAGAGGACATGGGCAAAATTAGGTGGTTCTCTGCTTTGTCTGAACTGCAGAGAATCTATGCAAACAGGCTGATTCTTCACACGTGAAGTGCTCAAATACCTGCATTAAGGACATGTTGCAAATGGAAAAGCAGATACTGATTGAATTAAGCAAGGCACAGTGTCAGCAGGGAAGTGTGTCTTCTCTATTGCCATCTTGGACACAGGTATCTGAATTCCTCCCAAGTGGTGTATTAAACACCAAGGAACATGACCTTAATGTAGTTCATTATTGTTTATAACTGACTCCTCAAAAGACTGGAGTATTTGACTGAATTAGGTGGTGGAGATTTGCACTCTCCCTCTTAGCTGAACGTTACTTTATCTTGTAATAACATTAAATAACATTACTTTAACTTGTCCAGCACTATCAACTGAGAACATTTCACCTATATAGAGATCTTAAAGGTGTGGTTAGGAGTGACACACGAAACGTAAAAGTGCTTATCTGTATTAGATTTAGTGCCTTTTTTAAAACCCATGATTTTCACAAGGAGTATGTAGTCTCTGTGGATCACTGTTTTTTAACCAGGATTCAGTGTCCCCATGTTGTACACTCTCATCTAGTGGAGTACAGATGGATAGTGGCTGTCAGAATAACTTGAGGAAGCAAAACATGATTAAACAACACATTGCCAACCAAGAACCAAGAGGAATTTCTCACCCAAGTTTGAAGTAAGGAGGAAACTGTTGCTGACATGACATATTTTGGTGACTAAAGAGCATAGAAACAAGAGACAGGTTTTAGACATGCAACTAAAATTCAGTGACCAAAGCAGCCACGGTGGATTCCGGGAAAACAGGCTTGGTTGTATAGGTCCTGCTATATGGACTTTGATCACACTTATCTAGAGACTGCATGCTGCAAGCTAACTGACTAAGAGATGCTAGTTGTTTTTAGAAAAGCTGTCTACATCTCTACAACAACCTGTTCTCACAGCTTTTCTTTGGAGATAAGATCTCAACATCAGCCAGTTTTGGCTATGCTGTAATCCAAAGTTTGATTTGAGTTGCACCATCATATAGGACATTACACCTTGAAATGTTTTCTAGATGGAAGTTAAGGAAACTGTAATGAAAGAGCTGTGGGCTGAGCAAAGCCATGTAACTCTGCATGCAATACCATCTGGTTTGCAGCCAAGAGGATGGCCTCAGCCAAGGAATGATGCTTCACTTTGAACTTTCAAGTTTTTCACACTTTTTAAGTGTTGGACCTTTGCAGCATAAGCAGAATGGCATTGCTTTCCCTAGCTTGGCAGCTAGTAGAAAGCCACTCTTCTACCTGGTAATCTCCTCTTACACATGGGTTAGAGCGCTCTCCACCTTCTCTGCTATTCCTAAGAGTGTGCCACCAAGTCTGAAGTCATTCCTACCTGAGAGATTTACATTTTTCCTTTTAATATATAAAATGACTGCTACTGCAGGATTTATTACCATATATATAATTTATCTAAAGTGTGCATATGTATATACATGCACACTGATGTATGAATTTAGTTATAATTCCTATAGGATTAGGAGACTAAATACCTCCTTAGCCACAGTTGCTTGTTCATCCTATTCAAAGCCAGGGAAATAGATGCCAAAGTGAGAAGAGAAAGGAGTCAGAAATGAACTCAATTAGCTCAGAAACTGCTGCGAGATCCTCCTTTAAACACAGACGGTATGAAGACCTGTCCTCACAATTGGACAAGAGAAAAACGGAATGTAGGTGGAATAAACTGCCCACAAGAAAGATTACATAGGAAGAGAGTAGGAGACACCAATTACCATAACTGTGTACAATGCGTCTGGGCTTGAATGGACAGAAAAGGGTGACTTCCAGTCTAGTTGAGAGAATGGGAAACCTGGAAAAGCTAGGGAATGGGTGCAGCCTTCATCTGAGTGAGGGCAGGGAAGCGAGGAAGAGCTGCAGCTGTGATTATCTGGAGTTCAGGGCAGTGTTACACCTATGCCTTTCCTCTGGTATTCCTGAAACGCAGATATTCCACCACATTCGCAATGCTAAAAGCACTTTCTCAGCTCTCCACAGTGTCATTTAACTGATGCAGTCTAAAATTCTCCCTGCTTAAATTAATAGCGGGAGACTGTAAAGGGTTGTGCATGCTGACAGCTTCAAGATGGAGCTCAACATAATCACCAGGTTCAATCAGTTGGCATAAGTGGTTCAAACATTTCATTCTTGTAGTGATACCTGGCCTAAATTAACAAATCTTATTCTCCTTCACACTGCCTAGCTCCAAACACCTGGATGCACTACCAGCATTGCTGTACGTCCTTCTCAGGTGGCTGCTGCTCCACCTCCTCTGCTGCGTTTGGGTGTAGACGCTGTGCCTTCAAATGTGCTCTTCAGAACTTGGGTGTGCTGGCAGACATGCTCATTGTAAACATATTCACAATGGGCACAGCCTCTTATTCTATAGGGTGAGTGCAGTATCAAGGATGTCCCTTCCAGGGAATCCTCTTCTGCCCTAGCAGGACAGATGTCCTGCTCATGTCCACCGCTCAGCAGACTCAGAAAAGCAGTTTGTACTTGTGGGTGCCATAAACACTCTCTAGTGATATTCATAACAACCATTTTTGCATTTAGCTTTACTAAAGAGCAGTCTGTGTCGTAACAGTATTTTCTGGTTTGCTGGGCCAAGAATTAACTGCAACAGCAGCACTTTTATGCCCTCAACCTTGTCTACTCTGTACCCAGTAATAACCATGGCCTTCAGCTCTGCAAGTCTGCCACTGGGTTTTTTTGGTACCCTTGCTCTTTCAGCCCTAGCTGTGGTCTCCAACACCATTAGTCTGTAGGCTGCATCCAAAGCCTGGGTCTTGCTGCTTCCACAGTAATCATCATCATCTGCCAGTAGAGTCTTTATTTCATTCTTAATCTTCTGCTTTTTTTTACAGCATCAGCCAGATGTTATGTTCATGCTATGTTATGTTATGATATAGGAACATCAGCTTCCAGCCCAACTATTACTAGTCTTACAGGTTGCTGTAAGCTCTCACAGCTGTGGGTGAAGGATGCTTCCCACAACCCACATTCTCTGACTAAAAGTTACCTTGAAATTCAGTTCATGGTCCTATCTCATTTGGTCTCTTACAAGAACCCTTCAAGTTTAGATTGCCCACTACCATCTCCTGAGGACTTCTGGACAACACACAGTTCTCCTTCTGCCATGGTCTGGCTTTTTCAGCCCAGAGAAGGCCCAGACCACTGTAGTAGCATGTACTTTACCTTGTATTAGTACCCTTGGCAGCAAAACTAAAGCATTTTGCAGGATTGCTAGTTGAATGCAACTGTCTCTCATCTCTCATTCCAGTACTACAAGTGAGAACTTTGTCCTGGGGCTCCCTATCCAAACAATACAGCTGTCTCTTCTGCTAGCAGAGATCGACTGCCTGTGTCACCAGTCAAGCCACAATCCTACTATGCTGCACAGCACATAGAAAGTCACTGGGACAATGTGTGACACAAACAGTCTTTCGAATTTGTATATTCTAGCATTGGGCTCATCTGCTTTGAAGACTGCATAAGCTGTTGAGCAACCACTGTGCCTGGCCTTAGAACTTCAATCTTAATAGATCTACCGGTAGTAGTCAAAACATTCCTATATTTTGTAAGCCATGTTCTACAGGTATCACTGGCGATGCTGAGCCTAAGAAACAGTATCTTAAAGAGCGTAACAGAGAATGCATTCTGTCCTCTCTGCCTACTCCACGAGACAAGAACAGAACGAAACATCTACCTACAATGAGAGGACAAGTAGTGATGAACCAGAATTCGCTTGTCCCCCTTAGTACTTACTGGTCTTAAGAATGAACAAAACTCCCCCTCTAAGTGGCAAACTGTCACAGAACAGAGCGCTTTTGGTTTTTTTCCTATCCCTTGATAGGTTGGAACTCCATTCTATTACCAGACACCCTGTCCACCTTAAAACCAGAAAGCCTTCTGGTACTTAACCCAACAAACACATCCTGGGCTAATCTGTCAGGAGAGCTCAGTGCTCAAGGCTGAACAAATCCAGTGTCTTTAACCCCTCCATGTATGTCATGAACTCCTGCCCCCTCCTCAACTTGGTGGTCCTGTTTGACTCGGACCAGTCAGGTCGTTTTTGTACTGGCCCACATCTAGCCCCAGGACTACAGGAGTCATCAACAAGTACTGAATAGAGAGGGAGTCATCACTTCCCTTGACCTGCTTCCCCCCAGGCCCTTTTACATAAAGTGGCTGTCTAGACAGTAGGCCCCAGCCTCTACAGTTGCATCTCTTCCATTCAAGGTCCACGGCTTTGTGTGCATTTAGACTGGAAACTGATTTCATCCGACGTTTTATCAGCTACTTAGCGATTACATACATTGCTTAGTAGGTACTTAGATGTCAGCTAACAAGTAAGATGAATTAGGCATTTAAGGAGTGATTGAAGTTGCCAGAAATACACCTTAAAACAAAAATGAATAAGTTATTTCATTGATATTTTGGTGGCATCAATCCAATACCTGTTAACCACTGCCTACTTCAATAGCATCTAATTAGAATTGCGTAAGCTGTTGATTGAAGCTGCTGAACTGTCCTTCCTGAGTCACACAGACACATACTTCATTAGGAACTTTGGCACCTATTTATTTGATGCCAACATACCGAGTTTAAATAGAAATCTAAATGAGTGCTTACCCCAGGAGTTACTGCACTGACTGAAGACTTTAATGAATGTTTCCTGAAACAGCATTTATTAATGCTCTTAAGTACCTAACTTGAATTGCTTGTTAAAATAAAAAAGCTCTCTAGGTGCCTTGAATGGCCAGAATGTACTTTTCCAACTGTATTGTTTTACAGGCATCTATCCAACACATCCCACTACTCAGTTTTCACCACAGCCCTTTACTTCCTAGAGCTGAGATCTATATAAAATGCTCCCTAGTAAAACATGTAAGCTTAGCCCCTCTTAAAAGAGACAGCCCTTTGATTCCTACCTACTATAGAAAAAGTATTGTATGAAGATGAGTTTTTCTTTACAGTGACTGCAATGTTTAGCTCAGTTTCTTACAGCTCTTTACAAATGCAGCCCTCTCATCCTCTGACTAGAATAAATTTCCTACATGTCTAGGGAATAAATATGGATGTAGAAAGAAGGGTGGACATTGAAGTAAGCACCCATTAGATGCAGTGGAAAGCCAAATCATTTACTCTGTGTCAGCTTCTTACCACGATTTCACCAAAAGAAAAGTTGTGGAGATCTTTGGTTGCCCTTCCCTCCATTTCTGAAAAGGGAGCTCTAGAGCAGGCAACAGCAGGTCATACAATGATGGAGCCTGAACCAGTTCATAGAGGATTGCCTGAAACTTCAGAAAGGTGCTAGGCCTTGATCTATGCTCCAAAAAAGATTCTTTCACTGGCAACTCCATTTTCTGAGACCTCTATTTTCCATAAACCTGGACACCCTGACTTCAAAAAAAATTATACACTGCTGGAAACATCAGGTGTGGGGTGGCAGAACAAGACGTAAGTCTAGACTAGAGAAGGGCACCTCACCCATACCACAACCCTACCCCAAAGGAAGTACAGCAGATTTTACTCACTGAACATAAAGGCACACTCAGCTATCCTTTGGGCTGGAAGCTGAAAGGTTCAACGTTGCTACCTGCAGCAAGGTCCTGTTAACACCAAAGGTTCTCAGGATCCTTCTGGAACCTGGCTTCTCTCAGGATAGCAGTAACATCCCTTTGCTCAAGAAGCTGCACTACTAGCTCCAAATATCCTGAAATGACAAACTCAGTCTAGAGCTCAGGAGCATCCAAAATACAGTCCTCCTAAAGATACCCTATTTAATGCCTCTGATACTCTGGTTCACGGTTAGATAACAAGTGTGTAGACAAAAAATTTGCACATCAATCATCTTACAAACTCAATGTTTTAGTACGGGCTGAGAACAGCATTTGTTAAGTAGCAAGGCTTCTGCAAGGGAATTCAACATCTACAAAGCCTAAAATACCTGAAAACCTAGTAGGGGACTATTTTGACAACATCGTGACTTGAATGACTATTTCCAAACAGCCATTTGCACACACAGGTGACAATGACATGTTTAGTCACCTGGTCAATGACAGTCCTGAATTGAAGTGGAAGTGTTTTTTTTTTTCAGGCAGATTTCTAATGAAGATCTGGTTTGCAGTGCTTACACACCTGCAAACAAGCCACCTTCATCCTCCAAAATGTCGTCAAAAGGAAGTCCAAACTTACTGGCAGGTGAGGTAGTAAAACACAAAAGTTTCCAGTTGTCTCTCTTTAGTCTCACATAATTCCCTGAATTTCTTTGAGCCATCTTGCTCTCCATCTGACATACCAGGTCAGGCCACTCCAATTTTTGCTGCTGTTCTTAATTTTCTGTGGCTTTTGCTGTTGGAGATGCACCACTTGGTATTATAACAGTTCCAGGAGGAAGCAGTTTGAGTAATTTCAAACTTCTGATTTTAAGTGTTTGAGTCTCCCTGACATCTACTGAACTGTGCTAGCAAAGTTTTCATCACCACTCCATAACATTTGTCATCTAATTTACTAAACCTAATGCCCACAGGGACCTGTAAGTGATATTAGTCCTTACACCACCACCCTCACCCACTGCCCATAGCATTCTTCTTTAGTCACCATTACAATTGAACAGTGGGCAAACAATAATGAAGGGAAAATGAGTTAAAATCATACATTTTATTGCCAAGCAGCATTTAGGCTGACATAGTAAAGGTTTTTTCAGATAACCAAAACGTACACTCCTATTCAGATAATCACCTCTCCTGTACTTCTGAATCCCAAGCAGGTAGCAGATCATCCTTATTTTCCGTTTCCCAGAGAGAAAGGCTTCATTCTTCTTATAGCATTCACTTAAAAATCACTTCAAATCCAGGAAATCACACTTCATGTTTCAAAATTTGAGGAAAAGGACTTCCTAGACTTCTATTTACATCTTTACTTCTTTATCTGTCATATCTCAGTCTTCCAACTTTGGGTCACCAAGACAAAGCTTCCAAACAACTCCCAAAGCACTGAACTTTCAACCTGGAATTATTTCATGTTTATAAAGAAATTTTATACCAGTCATTTAAAAGAAAAAAAAAATAATTAAGCCAAATATAAAACTTCCAACAAATAAAGTGGTTTAGAACAATTTTACTTCGCTCATTATGCGGCAGGTACTGTACAAAACTGCCACAGAAGCAGTGGTATTGAAGACTACTTAAGCGTCTTACACAATGTTAGGTTAAACCCAAGCACTGAATATTCAGAGCACTTTAAACATGTTAAACAATATAGATAGGCAACAGCACAGCCCAAATGCCAAAGGATCTGCCTATTTTATACACCATTTTAAAAGCACTTCATGAAGTCGCATGAATTCCAACTGACATCACGTAATTTGTTTCCAAAGATGCTTATTGCAGTGTACTTCTTTCAAATAAATGTACAAGAAACAATATTATTCTTAGGGCTGTGGAAAAGTGACACGCACATCGAAGCTGAAGGCTTGTTTCTGGTGATGTCAACAGGATTTTTGCCACTGACTTTACTGATGCACAGGTATCTTTTATCCACTCATTTTTCTGTTAGATAAAAGGTGTAAAGGCCAGCTCAGATTTACAAAATAGCTATTTGAAAAATACTTCCATGAGGCACACGTGCAATACGAAGATGAGTTACCACAGATATCAAAACTACAGCCTTTAGTACTCACAGATACACTGCAGCAAAAGCAAACCAGAACAGAGAGGACAGCACCACCATTAAACTTCGCTGAGTTCCTTCTTAAGGCTATGTAACTGTGTACTGGGAGGAAAGACATCAATACTTTCTTTTTGGCATTACTTTCTTAGGTAAATGGATGGTATCATGTTTTAAATGAAGTTATTAAAATCTACTTCAAAATAAATGTTTCTACACATGTGACTTGCTTCATATATACAGATATGCTCCAATGATACGATTTAGAGATGTTTAACATAGAGATCTATAAAAATATTTTAACATTTATGTGGATTAGAGGCTTAGTGATAAGAATTATGACTTCCCAGTATGAACAGATTCGGTAATAATTGTTAGTCTCATCTTGAGAAGCTGAAGATTACCTGGGTTTTCTGACCAAAAGCAGTGGCACAATATGTGACTGCTTAAATGCATCTCACCAAAGTTCACATATTTATGTTAAAGCCATCATATGATAGAATCCCAAAGAGCAGAGCTAAATATAATGCTATTAAAACACTTGAAGTTTTAAATTTCAAATCACAGGTTCAAATGTGATGTTTTAGCTATGGGAAGCTGTGTGAAAAGTTAATAGGCTTCAGCTTTATTCTGTTTACTACCAACTAAATCACTTGAGTTTTCTGTAATGTTAGGCCTACCTGTGGTATACCAGCTGCATCAGCTCCCTTCTAGAACTACCTCTGCAGTATAACTATCTACATTCTTCCTAACAGATGACACTAGCTTGAAAACAGTGCTATGTTAACGTAGTTCTGAGTTTCAAAACCAGAATGAGCCTTTTTCCGGCCACCCTGAACTGGCTCTTGTCTGCACACACTGGAAAAACAGCCCTCACAATGAAGGGATTGAGGAAATACATTCCTGAGAAGATGCTGAGCAACTTGACTTCTTCAGCTTCCCTTGGCAAAGCAGTGTATCCTGTAGAATCAAACACTAATCTGCTTAAGAAATTAAGGGCAATATAAGCTACGTTAGTTTGTTTTTCATTCCTGTTCACAAAATAAGACAAAATAAAAAGGTCAAGTCAATTTAAACCAGTACATGCAAATGAAACTCCTGAGGGTTGAGAATCCTTCTGGCAAGTTCTTTACCTGAAGTATATGCATTTCAAATATTTAGAAGCATTTAAGACTGCCTATTTTCTGTGTGTGAAATAAAAAGCTCCAACAAAAAAAGGCAGTAACAGCATGCATTTTAATTTCCAAAACATTCTGGGGACAGATAAAGTGTGTGAGTTTGATGCTCATTCTTTCATGTTTCACAAGCTGTTCAAGATGAAACGTAGCCACAGAATGCTTCACAGTTAAGGCTCAGGGTCGTGTGATAACTATAAAGGAATCTAAGCATGGATAACTGCCTTTCCATTTTCTTGGCAACAGATCCCACACACCATAGTAAGCTAGCTGAAAAATAAACAACAGATGACAAGTCTTCTGTTAAATCTGTTTCTTCGTTATGCTAAACTCCTTTTAGCAGCACCCTCTGATGCTGCACAGGGGACTCGCCTCTAGTGATACGTGTAGCCAGCCACAAGGAACAAGAAAGAGACTGCATCAGCATCAATTCAAAACCCCATATGTGAACAGATACTACTCAAATTGAGAGCTGAGTCACCTCTTCTGATCAGATCTACAATCTCCTCTCCCAGAGAGCTACCTTATCATTTGTAAACAACTGACCATCTAGGAGACCACTTTGGTGTCTTACACTGTTCAAACCATCATCCACTTTTGTTTATGGCATTTCCCATAAAACAAAAATCTTCTGTTGCCAAACAGTTTCAGACAGATGGTCTTACGAATTTTTACAAATACTGTTCCAAATTCATAATATACTTAAAGCAAACGTCACACATTCACCTTAAGCTTGCGCAGTACAGAAGAAAATATAAACTCCCAGTAAAACCATGCAAAAAAACCCCGAAGACCATCAAGGTAACATATCTAAATACAAATCAAACCAAATAGAACATCAAAAGAATATATAAAGTATGATTTTGTTCAAGATCTTGAATAACAAAGTATTAATAGTTTTCTTGTGTTGGGGTTTTTTGGGGTGTGGGGGGGAATGAAGGTGGGTTGGTTTGTTATGTGTTTTTTGAGATAAAGCAAAATAAGACTTAATTCCTCACCTTTCCCAAATGCTGGATCTTTAGATACCAAAGAAGTCTGAGCACATCATGAGCATTAGTGTAATATATTCATACTTAGACTAAACTTTGTATTTCCTTCCAAATTCCCAAATTTACCACATTAACACAAATGCGAATTAACAAAATAAGAAAACATGTTAAGAGCATTCCCATCAGTTTTTTTAACACAGATTATTTCTGGTCCATTGTAAGCTGTGTGACATAGGTCAAAATAAATCTTTTGAGATTTACTGTTGTTCTTTCCACTCCCAAAAATGTATTTGATTACCATTTCTCTCACTTTAAAGGCATCAGTGGAAATCTGCACCACTCTGACAGCACATTAGATAGAAAATTGCACCAAACCCAGGTTTAAAAAGCTGCACTACTGTTAGGTATTATGCAGTTACATAAACTGTAAAAATGCAGAACTTTGTAAAGTATCACAATCAACCTAACTTTAGATGTATAATCATGAATATTCTGAACAACTGATCATTTGACAGATAAACCAAAAAGCGCCTCATACAATAACTTAGTGTCTTCACCTCTAAGCTTCTACAGCATAATTCTACACCAACCAATTCAGTCCTGGACATCAAAGTAGTCAATTATCGGCTCTTCTTTTAACGGTTTGGATAAACCACTGTCTCCAGCAGTCCTGGAATTATAAGAATATTAGGTGTTACTTACCAGAAAAGACCACAAAACCTGGTAATACTTATTATAAAACAAATACTGTACTGAAGACTAAATGTTCAACAGGCCTTTTTAAGAGAAAGAGAAAAGAAATACAGCTGAAGTGAGCTGATGATCAAATCTGCTTGCTTTTAAAAGCAAGAGTAACAAAAACACATGGCAGTACCAAATCCAAACACTGTAAAGACTTTTTTCCCCCCATAAGACAGAAGATTTTGTAGAATCAAGCACTTCAAAGCAATTTCACTTCTAGTAGTTAACAATGAATGGCTAATCCCTTTTTTTAATTAATTTTGCCACATAACCCTGTTTCATTACAGTCACTGAAGGCAGGAATCCCAGAGGAGTAAGTGGAAATGAGGAGTAACAACCTTTTCAACATTCACACTTAAGCTGTAAGCAGTCATTTTAGGCATGTGTTTTACTCTAGATGGTTACTTCTATCACTGGCGGTGTTCAAGGCCAGGTTGGACATAGCCTTGGGTGATATGGTTTAGTGGGAGGTGCCCCTGCCCATGGCAGGGGGGTTGGAACTGGATGATCTTAAGGTCCTTTCCAACCCGAACTATTCCATGATTCTGAAACAACTTACATTTTCTCTTCAGAATAACCTACTTTGTGCTCCAGCAGCACCTTAAACACCCAACAGCTATTGTGACAGTTACTGCAAAATCATGCTTTTCCCTTCTGCAAGCAGTACTGCACGGAACATGATTTCAAATGCTAATCTGACATAACTTGGGGGGAAAAAATGTATCTGAAAGGTAAAGAATTAGCCATCCATTAAGAGAATTCATGACTATGAGATGACTACAGGTACCTGAGGCTGGCAGGTCATACAAAGTAAAGCCTGTTCTATTAGACTTTTCACCAAGAAACCTTGTATATCCCATCTTCAGTAGTTTTCACTACCTGAGAAAAATGGTAGTTCACCTTTAGCCAACTGTGTAGTCATATCTACACAAGAAAAATACATTTACTATCTGTCCAAATAAATCATCTTATGGAAGTAAGACCTTACTCTTTCACACAGAAGAGTTAAAGGTGAAAAACATTCCCAAAGCAGCCCCCTCTTCCCAACTATCTAATCTTTATGAAGCTCAGAAACACTCAAGTAACTCAGCACAAAACTGAAGAACACCGCCTTAAAAACAAATTCCTTACTTATCTGTTTGTTTGTAATGAGGAATAGGAGGTGGAGCCAGAGGCCTGCTCTGCATTTCTTTATCTAGCACAGAAGTTAAGGTATTGCTTGGACAAAAGGATTTCCCTCTAGAAAATAAAAGATAGGTTATTTAATTCAATAGGAAATTATATTCATCAAGAAATTAGGGCAAAAGAGTCACATTTGTAAGTAGCTGTTCTGGAGTCAGAGTTCATACTTGTGTAATTACATCACCTACTCAAATACTTAGTTTTCCAGTGACGGAGACCAATAGTGTGCCAAGTCCATTTTTCATACCAAGAACAAGATATGCAAGTATTCTAAATGTCTCTTGATAGCCGTCTATAAAAGATGCAGAAGCAGCTTTCAGTGCTGGTGCCCAGACTTCTTCCTTTCTGCATGTGAAGTGCACAACATGATCAACTATTAAAGTACTAAAAATGCAGTACTTGCTTTCGAGGTCGACATGTATCTCTTCTTTCACAGAACAGATAAAAGATCAGAAGCAACAACTTACTTGGTGCCCTGTGAACACAGTTCACTGCATCTTCACAACATGTTATCTAATGTTTTGGAAACATGCTTTTAAACTCTGGCAGTGAAGTCACATTAAACTTGTTTATCACTCTGCACTCAAAGCAGCCTGCTAAGCAGCACTATCCCAGGAATAATGCAACAACACTGCTTCTTCCTTCTCAGCTAGCCCAGGTGAACAAGATCACAGAAATTACATTTATGTACTGGGGTGAGGAACAATCAGCTATTCCTGCCCTCCACACTAGTGACAGTCTATTACGTGCTTGTGACCACACAATGAATCACCCCACTTGTGCTTGTATCATCTGCAATGCAAGGGCTACCCTGTGGCTGTGGTGCAAGGCAGTATTTTCCCCAGTACAGGACAGTGGACTTCAGCATGTACATTTGTATGCTTTAGGCATATATTGGCTGTGAATCACATTTAACTTAAGTATGGCAGTTCATGCTCAAAGGCTGAACTGGCTGGAGAAAGAGGAAGGACATTAAAAAAACCTAAACCAAAACCACCCAGAAGAACAAAGCAAACTAAAAGCCAACCCTACATTGGTCCTAAAAGGCATTAAATTACAAAAAGTTATTAAAAAATTCCAAATAATTTCCAGACATGCTGTATCTCTAGCAGGCTGTGAAGATGTCTTCCTACAGATTATCCTACACATCCATGAGCCACTTTCAAGACTGAGCTTGCTTTATTTCAACTTGCAGTCACTGTTACGACTTAACAAGACTGAAAAGCCTTCACTACCATCATCTTTTCCATTCAGTTTCTTATTCAGCTTATTTGCCCCCAGAAAAGATGAACAAATTATAACTCTTAAACCTTGTCAAGATCAATTTTCTAACCTTTCTCGTACTTTCCTCCAAACCCATGCTACTAACATTTTAAGGCCAAACTACATCTGGTACACTAAACTGGATTACTTTCCTGTTTCTACCTGCATGGTTTCTACTGGAGGAGCTGTCAACCATTGGAACAGGCTGCCCTGGGAAGTGGTGGAGTCACCGTCCCTAGAGATATTTAAAAGATGTGTAGACATGTTGCTTAGGGACATGGTTTTGTGGTGGATTTGACAGGGGTAGGTTAAAGGTTGGACCTAATGATCTTATGAGTCTTTTGCCAACCAAAATGATTCTGTGATTCTGTATCAATCATTAAATAATGTTTCCTCCTTGCTTACTTTATTTGTGAGTTTTTAAACAAGCTCCTCCCAGAACAGAACTCTCTAGACCATGACATTTCCTGTGTTGACTCATCACGTTAAATTCCTGCTTTCAAGTTCATCTTGTTCTTTTCAAAATTACATTCCGAATAGCAAAAAATGCTGCAAAACAATAGACTGTGTATTGCTGCAATTCCAGAAATGTGTTGAGTTCCATGCTTGGTCACATACTTGGCAATTCATGTTTTTCC
>JAOEHX010021403.1:0-18421 GCA_025448015.1 Bolborhynchus lineola | reverse complement strand
TGTTCTCAACCTGTGGAAGTTACATTCTTTCCATTCTCCTCTCTATCCCTCCGGGAGTGGGAGAGAAGGAAGGCAGGGTGGGGGAGTGAGATAGCAGCTGTGTGCTTCTGAGTTATGGCTGGGCTTAAACCATGACAGTTTCTTTCTACAGAGCTATTCCTTTGATCAATAACGGAGGGAAAAGGACAAATGGAAACTTATATATTTTCCCATAACATCACATAACAGGAATACAACTAAGTATTCTTAAGCTTTGGAAAGATCAACCCTCTCCTTCCCAAAAGGCTAATAAAAATATAAATTCAATGTTATCAACTTGCTACAACATTCTTATTCTTACAGAAACATCTTCATCCTCACAGAGGTCCAACTGGGCATTGATAGCAGAATCAGCTAGCTCAGGAAAATGCTTGAAGAACTTAGGAATAAACTGGGCTGCGAGTCTCTTCTCCTTGGCACCTCCCTTCACACCATCCAAAATCACCTGGTACGCATCCTTATGCTGGAAGAGGAGAAACAGAACACTATTAGAGAAATCTTGGCTTATTCTCAAGACAAGGCCTTTATTCTCTCCCGTTCACTTCAGCTATGTAAGTGAACTATATTAGACAAGCTTCATACAAAGAAACACATTTATCTCTTAGACCACTATAACTGTGCCATTTAGTAAAATTTGCCTCTATTGTCTGGTTTTTACTGTTACTCTGGTTCCTTTGTCTGCTCAAGTGCCTATCAAATACCTACACTCAATCTGCCAGCCCTAAGGCTAACTGCTGTTGCTATTACATTAGTGCAGACTCAAGGAATTACATGATCACCTTCACTGAACTTGGGCAGTTTTTCAAGGGGTTTCTACCTTCTGCCTATTTACCGTCACTCAAGAAAAGGCTACTTCTCCCCAGAACTGTGCCACTGGACCAGATCACATAACTTTTAACATACACAGGGCTAAAGGATCTTTGGCATCTATTCAAGCAGTCAACCTGAGACACAATGTGGCTCTTAAAAGATGTGCTGAATGGAGACTATATAAAAAAAGGGTAAAACTCCAGCTGAAATACAGAAATAAACACTTCAGGAACAGAATAGAATATTCTCTACCTGCTCCAACTAGAATCACACAGACATTCCAATTTTATGCCTGCAGGGCTGAAACTTCAGAATAAATTGAAACCTTTCTTGTGGTTAGCTATGTGCTTGCAAAAGAAAAGTCAGTAATATGAGGATAATAGCAGAAATCAGTTCTGTCATTAATTTTCCTTATGGTTATGAAAACATTTTAGACAACTTTGAACAGCAACAACAGCACAGGACACTTGATTTACATTAAATCTCACAGAGCCACGAACACTGTCACTCTTTAACCACATAAAAGTTCACTCATAGCAAACAGATCCTAATTTACAAAGCAGCACAGGGCATTAAATCTCTTTAAAGGAAGCAGTGTTTAAACACTCAGTATCAATACTCTTTCAACATTCCCTACACCTTGTTGATAGATGTCCATGGTGCCAAATTCTGAACTGGATTGGAACACAGAACTGGAATTAAAATAACCAAGGAATAAAATGACTGCTTTTCAGCTGACCCACATTCCCACCAGTTTGTCTGCAGCTGTGCCAACAAAGTGCACTCAACAGCAAAGGCAGAACGAGCCAGCACAAAACAACAATGGGATACACATTACAGTCACAGGTTCTCAGACTGCACATTAAGAATAACTTTTCTGGGGAACAAATTACTTAATACATGTTAAAATAGCAGTCATATAGCAATGGAACAGAGTTGCTTGTGTTCCATGAATTCATATGCCTTCATGCTTACTACTCCCGTCAGTTAGTCAAAGTGCAGCTCAAGCAGGAGCTTGGAATGCTCAAGAAAAGAGCAGGCAACCGCAGAAGCAGTGCAATCCTTCAGTATTCCATGCTTCCTCTCAGTCTGCTATACAGGAACATCCTAAGACAGAGACAGTGTCAGTAACTGTCAAGTGACCACTAATTTCTCTAGATTACTTCTTGAATCAATTCTGTAATATCCTGTGACAAGTTGCACAACGTGTTATGGAGAAAAGTTTGTCTTCCTCTTTATTTTAAACTTGCTTACTAATACCTTTTTTTCCAAGTTCTCACCTTCATTTCACTCCTGAGTAGACTCATCACACCTGAGCCCCTTCTCAACTAAAACTCACTTTTACAAGCTCAACATTCCCAGTCTTTTAAATGACTTATCTTAATGTCATACTTCTATGTGTTCCCCTGCTCTTCTTGTTGTGTTCAAAGATTTCATTTTTGAGATAGGGAGACTATGGCTTTTTTGTAGTGAGAGATCAGGTTCATGAATTTAAGAGATAATAAAAGAATAAGTGGGATAAAATTGAATTTTATCCAATAAATTAAATAATAGTTCATTAGGAACTGACGTGATAGGACATGGGGTAATGGGTTCAAACTTAAACAGAGGAAGTTTAGACTGGATATGAGGAAGAAATTCTTTACTGTTGGGGTAGTGAGGCACTGCAATGTGTTGCCCAGGGAAGTTGTGAATGCTCCATCCCTGGTGGTATTCAATGCCAGGTTGGACAAAACCTTGGGTGCCATGGCTTACTGGAAGGTGTCCCTTGCCCATGGCAGGAGGGTTGGAACTGGATTATCTTAAGGTCCTTTCCAACCCTAACTATACTATGATTCTATATTGCCACAGAAGATTTCCAAATCTAAATGTTTTACAGAAAAAATCCAGGCTCAATTACTGCAGGCAACAGAAACTCACAGCCAGGTACTTTGTGACATCCTTGGGATTTTTCTGATGAAAGAAATTTTACAGGTCACTAAAACTAAAAGACAAGTTACAGGTCACTAAAATTCAGACATAATTAATGCTTCCACACCATAAAAACACACAACTCCAGAGTTGTCTATTTGTTTTCCTTGACATATAAATTAACGAATCTTATTGTGCAACTCATTTCCTACAGAGCTCCCACTGAAAGAATAAAAAGGTAATGCTGGTACTACATCTATGGATCTTTGAAAGCCTTAAAAGGAAAAGGAGACAAGGACTTTGTTTTTGCAAATGAGTAACAGATGCCTAAATTGAAGGGTGGGTTTAGTTGGCCACAACAGCTACTGGGAAAGCAACAGCTACTGCCAGAAAACATTTCCTTTGCCTCCAATGGCTGAAGTGCAGTTCTCTGATGCAAAACATAGCCAGGACCACCTAAAAAACGTGGTAGTTCCTCCTTTATTTCTCTGCTGTTCTGTTTACTCACATCCCACCTACTACACTTTCCCCAAGGCTGACCTTAGCTCCAGATGTTAGGATCTCTTGCCCTTGTGAAAAGAGATGATCCAAGGACTTCTGTACAAGCTCTGGTTTGGGAGATACATGTAAGGGATTCTCCCCTTGCATGAAAGAAGAAAGACGATAGTCTACCCTCACTCAGCAGTCATCTTTAAAGCTGAAATTACAGTCACAGTGCCCTTGTTTCACTAGTCATCTAAATATAAGTTCAATATAAATCAATCTACTGTTGGTGTTCCTCTATGGTTTCCTCCTAGTTTCAAAAATGTTTAAAACTATATGATGTCCAACCTATTTAAACACTCTAGCAAAACCATACGCATAACCTTCCCTTTTTAGCTTGTTCATTTGGTTCATGTAACAAAAAAATTCACCACCACCAAAAATGAAGGTTTTCCACACCTTTTTCACTGGCAGAAAACAACAGTAGTGTCTGTTATGCTTACTTGCTTTTTCTTCAGTTTCAGGATTTGCTGTTCAACTTTTGCAATTTCACGATCTACACGGTCCATGCTCTGTATCAATTCTTCCTTTGACAGCTTGGAAGGTGAAGCATTTTGGTCCTCCCCACAAGGCTGACCAGAAATTGGAGAAGATGGTCCCTCATGCTTCCCTCCAAAAGCTGGGTCCTTTCATGGGGACAGAGTGGTTGGGGAGATTGACAGAAGTAAGTCACATTGATAACACGTGAATGAGTCACTAAACCAGCATGCATGAATTTATAAGAATTTCCAGTTATCTATATCTCTGTTGAGATGAGTTAAAGTTTCATATTTCAGTTTATTAATGCTCTAAATATTTTAGAATTAACTTGACAGTCCATTTTTGATATTGCAATTATGAAGTCCACCTTCAAAATTAACAGGACACTTCAGTGTTTACCTTGAAACTGAAATAAGATCAAAACATCTCCCTTATCTTCCTTAAAAGTAAACAGTATCTTTCATCTTTAAAGGAAAGGTTACTTGAGAGCCAAATCTCAATATTCCTCACAGATACTGATGAGGATATTCTTGTAATCATGACCAGCCTGATAAAGTACATCTGGAGTTAGTTGTGGTTATAAATGCTAAGTTCTCTTGAACCTAACACAACTTAAAAATGACGACTTAAGAGAGGACAGACAGGTCACTATTTATTTGGCTTTGATTTTTTTTTGGCTTTGGGTTTTTTTTTTTTGTCTGTTTTCAAACAAAATATTTCAACTTGCTTCACGTTCTAACATCAGCACAGTTGTACCTTTTCTCTGTTTATGTCCTCAGACCATCATGCTCCATGACTACCTAGCTGGTAAATGCTAGCTCAGCAATACAGCCCTTATTCAAGCCAATCTGACTGAAAGATGAAGTGTGTAAATGCCTCTTCTCAAGATAACACTAGGCTGTATTTCTAAATTGAGACAAGAAATTTCCACATGTAGCACCTGGATAAAAACTCAGTTACATACAAACATGTTAATATTGCTTAGTTACTCCAACCCCCTTTGATCTTTGACATGCAATACAGCAGGTTACTAAGACATCACATGCTATCTTAATTTCACTTTACTTCACAGTTTATTCACATGATAAAAGGAATGGCAGAGAAAAGACAACTAATCAGTCTGGTGCCTATTAGATTTTGAATTCATAGGGTGAAATTTTTCTTTACATGATCTGGGCCTAAAGACTTGAGCACTCACCTTTGGAAGTCACATCCATTACACAGCAACTTTTTGGTGTGTAAGGCTGCGTGCTTGTGTGTGTGCATGAGAGAAGGTATTAAATATTAAAGAGATTTGCCTGCTCTATACAAACAGCTTTCACCAATATTCGGTATCTACAATAGAAAATATCTACACCAAACTACATTGTCCTACACTTACCCAAAATGAAGCAGTGAGAATTACTGTTATGTAAATAAGCAGATTCATTTAAAATGCTTAAGGAAAAGGGGGTAGAGGTGTGTATTTTGACTATTCAATACAAATATTACAGGAAAAAAAACAGATCTGCATTTATCTGCCAGTAGATTTCAATTGTAAAGCAGAAATATTTCATGCACTTTACACCTTAATCATTTTGTAAATGAGTTTTCAATAACCTAAGAGTGCAATGGCAACTCAGAACATCAGTCTCTTTACTGTGTTTGAGGCAGACTTATCTCCTTGTTCTTTTTGTAAGAGTAACAGTGACTCACAACCAGTTTGTGATAATGTGTAACATTAAATTTCTGGGACTGAAAAAACAGACTAAGCAAATAAAAGAATTACCTATTAGCAAAGAATTTACTTGCCCACTACAACACAGTGAGTTACACCTTCAGCACTGCAACTGGAAACAGCTTTACCTTCTTAACATCTGCAGATCTCAACCCTTCCTGCAGAGGATGTACTAAAGGCAAGACAGTAGCTGCACTGACACGCTGAAAATGGGAATCAGAGACTTGCTCAAGACGTGGTCGCTTAGATTCCAGTGAATCATGATCTGTCTGAGATGGACCTGGATGAAATTGCTGTTCATATCCAGTTCTCCTTTCCTGAGGCCTAATACACGGAAGAGAGAAACTATTAAAATATACGCTGTCCATACAAGAAAAATATTTGGTGCTCCTCAACCCTTTTCAAATACACAGGCGATGCAATACAGTGAAGCCCCTTCTAAACAGTAAGGCAAACAAATCTAAGTATCACCTTCTAAAATAAAGGTTAAAACCCATTGAAGAAACCAAAGTTTACTTGAATCTTAAAAGACAGTTTAAATGCATGCCCATCATTACAAACACCCGAAGAAACTTAACCACTGCTACAATGATACTGTTCAAATCAAAGCTCTGACTCAAAATGTAAACAAAAAAATCCATGAGATAAACATAGTATTATATTCCACTGAACACAGATGGCCACAACAGCTCCATTATTTCCTTTTTGCAGTCAAATAGTTTTTAAACATACAGAGAATGCTTGAAATGGGCCATGAGTCTATTGGGAACTTGATCTCTACTAAAACACTACTCTATGATAGAAGCAGTCATTGATTCAATCCATGAGTCATCTAAAACCTCCTCCTCCAAAAAAAAATGCAGAACAACACTATCACTAGCTTCTTTACAGAGCAAAGCACAGGATGTCCATAAAAGAACCTCATATGCTTCAACATCTTCCTATGAAGTGCCACTGAAGAGATGACAGTAGTTTCCTGTATTTTGCCAGAACTATTGAATAAGCTTTCACAAATTTACAAAAGGGGGAAGAGGATTTATTTCTGCAATAAACTGACATTTTGAGAACTCTACAAGCTATTATGATTCTTAGCACTAGAACAGAGCCTTACTGGCATTTGGTGAAACAAGATGAAGGCAATATATAAGACCCAGGTTTCACTATCACCAAGTTATTGCTGGGAATATTCTAATGAGATTTAAAGCTATAATAATATTTAAATAACATTAATTACGGGTATTTTTTTCAGAACCAGGTGTCTCAGTTATAACCAAAATAAACTGCTAGCAGTAATCCAGTATATAAAGTTGTCCCTAGCAGATATACTTACTAATAGTCCAAGGAAAAAAAAGAGCTTGTTATAAGCAATAACGCTTGCAACTGCATGTCAGCATACTAATATGCTAAAGAATTGAGGGGCATAAACCATACAGTAACCTCTCCCCTTAACAGAAGCATATTCTGGCTAATTTGCTACAATCCAAGTCATCCTACCCTGACCCATAGTGGGGTTTTAATTTGTAAATTTGATTTTCAGAGTACATCCAATATTCTCCAGGTATACAGTCAAATGAATACTCAATATAGCCTGAAAATCTTCTTGAACCAGTCAACCTTCCAGTAATACTAAAGTACATTTGAACATTCATCAATATCCACCATGAAGTAACTCATTTTACTAAGAGGATATTACTAAACTGAAACTAAGTTACACTATATGATTCAATGTATCTGTGCACTCCACTTGTCCTCAGTTAACCTACTGGACCCAGATCAGTTGCAGCTACTTACAGAGACAGGAGTGGTATATGAGACTGACAAAAAGGATATTTAAAACAAATGATATGGAGCTGTCAAGTGTCTTGCCAAAAGTAATATGCAGTCTGATTTAGTCCTCTGTGCCTAGAAGTCCATTTTCTGCCACATTTCAGTGCTTTACAACTCTTAAGTACCCAACTAGCTCTGTTGCTCCTTACTTGCCCAGCCGCACAGATAACATCTGTTGAATAAACAAGCCTAATCTAGAAAATACGACAGATAGAATTCACTCTAACAACTCCTGCACTTCTTGCTTCTACTCAGAAAGATTAAATTATTCAAAGGTACAAACTCTACACACTTCCGGCCTAAACAGCATTAAAAAGCTTGGGCTATGCACTTGGACTCTCAGAAGTTTGTTGTTAAGAGACATCTGGGAAAAGTGAAGCAGACTGTCACTTCCTGTCTATGAAACAAATGCACTAGTTAAGCCAAAGGGACTGAGGAATTACACAACAGCTACAACACTCCAATACAGGAGACCAACACTACTAAAACAACAGACAGAGCTGCATAACGAAATCCAGGACTTAGACAAAAACTATGAAACACAAAAACCTTTCTATTCAAAAGTTGAAGCTAACTTTAAAGAAAGCACAGACTTGTGGAAGATTCATGTTCACATACTTCAAAACCAGCATCCTCACCTGTCAGAGCCTGGGTGAAATTCAGAAAGCAAGGAAGGCCTGCGCCGAAGTTGCTGCTGCTGTTGCTGCTGCTGCTGCAGGAGCTGGGTTGCCTGACTTACTTCCAGGTGAGACGAGCGATAATCGGGAACTGCAAATTCCTAAATGAAAGACACTTCTGATGTTAACAAGAACAAACGTATACAAAACAGGATCAAAAGAGCTTGGAGTCCTGGAATGATCATTTCCAAAGATACTAAATACAGACCAAGACCATATCACTAAAACCTTAATCCAGCTCAAAAAATAAAAGCTTGTAAAAGGCAGTTCTAAGTTTTGAATGAACTTTAAAGAGACTAAATACTTATGCTAAGAATTTCACCCAACAGCTTCTACCAAAACACAAATGAGTCAGCAGGAGAAAAATATCTATTCAAATCAATTTTGCACATCCAACCACAAAGTGGTAAAATGAGAATATATTTCAGCAACCCTGAAGCCATTTCTTCTGTTATCACCTCAAAACATTTTTACATCAGACACTTAATTAGACCTAAGAGTCAGACAAGATGCATTTCATTTATAATCAGAGTGAGGTACAAGACTATTTATTTGTATATATGGGTCTTCAAAAGAAAAAACTTGCTTTAAAAAAATTATATGCAGCTGCCATTAACCAAAAAGAAGCTCTACAAGACACACAATAAGTCATTACCCATAAAATTTCATTTTTACAAATTATCTGAAAATAAATACGGAGCATGCCAAAAAGCTCCAATTCTTGAATATCCTTTTGCAAACACATAAGTAGAACAAAATATCCTACGTGTCTGTAGCAGGAGGAGAATTAAATTCAAATGAGAGAAACCTGAACTGTTCTAAAGCTAACAGCTAGTTCTCCACTGCCCACCATTCCATCGACAGCACAGGATGGCAGAATGAATGCTCAGCAGGCGTAACTAAGCAGGAGATTCTTAGAAATCATTACTCCAGTTCTGGCTAGCAGAACACAGCTAGCTGGAAGCACTGGTATAGCTGCTTCAGAAAAAAAACCAGTGTAACACAAGTTCTTAACTTCAGATTCACATTCTCCACATTGCATACAGGTTTTGTCAAGCATCACATTTAGCTTACAGAGAATCTAGCCAAATACTCCTTACATAGGATGAAAGATGACTATGGGTGCACCTCTTATGCTCCTGGGCCTAGTAGGAAATTAATTCCCTATAGAAATTCAGTATCCACAAAAGCCACAAGAGCCCAGACTCCCAAAGTATTTGTTACACTGAGAATGCTTCATTCATATTAAATGTACACTAACTGCAGGCAGATTATTCACACATTCTTGGAAAATCATTGCTATCAATGAATATGGACTCAGCCACACTAACATTGGACAAATTTAGTATGATGGCTAACCATTAATAAATTAAAGCAAAACTATAGCAAAAGTTCATGAACACAATCCCTAGTGAATTTATTCAAACTACAAGAAACCAATGATAAAACCAAGAAGTTTGCATTAATTCTCTGTGATAAAGATCTAGAATTATAAAACTCAAATTTCTGACAAAAAAAAAATCCAATCCCCAACATAAAACTAAACAAGTAAAGAAGGAGATACATATATAATTTTAAAGAAGCAAAATGGAGTGCTTTCACAGAAAAAAAGGAGGGCAAACAAAATCAAACCACCCCACAACTATCTACCTAAGCAACACTGGCAGTTCTCAGCAGGGCACGTGGTCTGTAACTCCACTGTTTTCAAATGTGAATGACTTTCATTACATTGGTTTAAAAAGAAATAAAATATATCCCATTTGGCACAGCAAGCACCTGAATTATACTCTTGTTAGATTTGTAAGGCTCATGTCTCCTTACCTGCTGGTGCCGGGTGCTAGGGAAGGTGTACTGGACAGAGTGAGTAGGATAACGACTCTGTTCTGTGCTGAATGCTCCTTGGTTAGGAGGGTAGCCTGAACTTGACATTATCAGAGAAGAAGTCTTCACAAAGCTGTGAGATCAAGACCAGCAAGCAATCATGTTTCTAGGAAACCGCCTAAAGGAAAAAAGATCACTGATAAGCACCCAAGTACCAGATGTACTCACAATACATGACAGCCATAGTCACCTAAGCAAAACAACCATTACCAGTAAAAGCTTTTCCCTGATGTATTTATTTAATAGGTTACTCTAGTCTGAAACATGCTAACAGCTCTTAAATGAGCTCAAAATGAGACATGTCAGCATTGTCTACTTGAAGATTATATTGTTGGAATACATCATTTATCTTACCAGAGGAATTAGGAGGATTTTAAAAGAAAAGCAGGTTACATAAAATAAATGTTACAGAGGATATAATAGTCTACAGATGAACTCCTTATTTACAGTAAATTTCTTTAGCACAACATGAAGTTTACTTTCATTTCTCCTACAGAGTGTCTGGATTCTATGAACTGTTTCTTACTTTCAGATTCAGGTAATCTTAGGGCTTCTCTACTCAATGCCACCTACAGTTTATTACACTACAGTGTATTAGTCAGGCCCTAAAATACTATTACCATCTAAGAGCAGCTTTACAGAAGTAGTTTATAAAAAAGCAGTCACAAAGAAAAAAACCCAACACTTTCAACTGACACCACATTTGTCTCCTACAGGGTGCCAGAAACTGAATATACTATGATGCCTCACAACAATCTTACTTAGTCAACATCTGATGGCTGCTTTGCCTCTATTGTACTCTCCAGCTACAGATTAACAGTGAACACTGTGATGCATACTCATCTGGAGAAGAATTTTAAAGACTGAAAACATCCAGACAAGTTCACTAATTCCAAGTATCTACAAAGCTGTGCATCTTTTCAGATGCTGAAGATCAGATGTTGATTAAACACTGTGACCATCAGGGTTTTGAGTGGGTAAGTTATGGGTCTAACCAAAAGAGTAGGACATATGTCCTTGATATTTCTAGGACAATAATACAAGATATTTCTCTTTGATAGCTCAAAAGATGTAACCCTTAGAGGCCTTGATCTTAAATACAGAATTCTATCAGACCTGTAGCAAATTCTCAACCTCTGTTCCAGAGCCCAGCAGATATATCAGACCTTCACATAAAGTAACTGTTGATCCTTGCCTAGATCATTTCGAAGCACATTCACCTGTAGCCTTTCACAACCACCACATGTGAAGTTATACTTCTGAACTGCACTTTCCATTAACAATCAATAGACAAAATCAGCTCAGGAAAGAATCAGATACAACAAGCTATGAAAACAGGCCTTAAAATTTACCATTCCTGTTCCGGTTGGGATTTTCCCCTGCCACATCTCCATCTAATAATGGACGCTTTACACATTGGACTATCAGAATGATGAGACAAATCTAGATTTACATCTTACATCTAGTTTTTAGACATGAAAAATCAAAGAAAAAACTGCAGTTTCTCTTTCAAACCAGTACTATAGATCACTAGTTGTGTGCTTTATAGTACTATATATCTATTATAGTATCTGTAATTTATATCTAAGTGACAAGTTCTAACATAGAACTCTTCACCATTAACATTCATTATGCTTCATCATTCATACTGCATTCATTAAAGTACATCTTTACCAACTATGTGATGGTCTAATAGGTCTGAGTCATATGGTTTCCATTTAATCAAGAAACAGTGTCAGAAAGCAAGCAGTTTTAGATAATATACATTGTGAGAGTTAGCTGCAAGCTATAGTACCTGAATACTATATAATTCCAAATTTCAATGTACAGCAAATGAAAACCTTTGATTTTTCTCTCTCTATTTCTGTGAAAGTCCACTTAAAACTATGGCATACAGCTAACTGCCAGCACAATCAAATGTCTACTAATGTGATAACTACTTCCATCATAGCCTGGTAAACATCTATTATTAAATGAAAATTCTGCATGGCATAAGGATGCTCAAGCAACTGAAGGTTACAAATGTACAAATCTTAGTTTGATGAACTGCTGATGCTCTAACCTGCGCAGCCTCACCAGCTTCATACACAGTCTTCATAAATATGTGGAAGATGTCAAACTGGATTTTACATATATGCAGCTACCATATATAGTGTATATATGCCACTATATATAGTTTATATAAGGATACATACACCTCCTACTCCTTAAAATCTTTAGTGAGGAATAAAGAAAGTAATACTGGATCTGAACAAAGCTCCTTCAGTCCAATATGCTGTGACTGACAGTAGCCAGCAGCAGGCATTTAAGAAGCATGTAGCAGTGTCTTCCCAACAAACTCCCCAGCCTTCCAATGTCAACCCAAGAAGCAGTGCTTGGCTCAGGGATTCCTTGAGTCAGAGCCCTTCTGTTTAAGATTTCTCAATGGCTTTCTCTTTCATTGGTTTGTCCAGCAGTTTTCTGAACTAGTATGAACTCTCAACATTCACAACTGCTTGTTGCAAGAACTTCTACAGATTAGCAGCACTTCACATGAGAATCTATCAGCTTTTGTTTGCTCTGGACCTGCTACCTTCCTTTATTGCAACAGACCAAACATCTATTTCATATTCTTATTTTCCCCACTGCACACACAATTTCACATACTTATATCATTTCCCTTTAGGCCTATCTTTTCCATGCTGAGGAATTGTAGTCTGCTTGGTTATTCCTTGTCAGCCACTTCAAAAGCTTCTCTAGTTCTTTGATACCCTTTTCCCTTACATGCTGGCCACAGTCAGGTAGATCTGAATAATCTGGGGATGGAGAGAGGATCAGATGAGCAACCACTTGAAAATCTCACAAATATAAGCCAACTACTGCATGATTCAAAGTCCTTTTTAGTTTCTCTCTGTCAGATTACATCTCCTTATTTTCTCAATATTCAGTCAAACGCACAAGTTAATCATTAACCCAAGTGCTGAAAGTTCAATTCACACTCACTCTGGATGATGCTATAAAGACCATTCACAAGAATATTAGTGTACAGATTATTAGGTTTGTGAAAGGGCTGTTAGTCGTGAAATCTCCACCAATACAGGAAACTGTCACAAGCAACAGAAATGAGAAGTCTTGATCATTTCTCCAGATTCCCTGCTAGACATGGAAAGACGAGGGGGAGGAGAGGAACCTTGCAGCAAGCACGAGCATCCTTCATCTATCCACCAAGGTTAACTCAAACCACCATCTCAACCTACAAATTTTACATAGCACATCTGAAAGCTTTCAGTCCAATGGCCTTTTTTTCTGCTGAGAACTGCAAGTAGGATCATGGCCATAGCACCATAGAAAAATTAAAAAGGGTGAAAGAGAGAAAAGCTGCCAACAGAAGAAGGCAACCAAAACAGCATTAGAGGTTATAATTGCAGTCAATAGAAGAGGTGAGAAGTGAAGAGAGAAAACAAAAAAGCAAAAAATAGGTTATCAATGCTGGGGGTGCATTCTTCTTCCTCTGAGGGAACTGACACAACAGCAGGAAGAGATAAGGATAACAGTAGTGGAAAATACATGGCTACATGCTGGCAACCACAAGGTAGGGGGGGACCCAAAAACATGGGGATTCTGTGTAGGATCTCATTTCTTTCAAGAGAAAATCAGCCTGTAGTACAACAATGTGTAAGATGACATAAAAGTACAGTATTTTTTCCCTCTAAGCCTCCTTCTGCCATTACATTTACATGTATCTGCACCTTTTTCTAGTTTGACCTCTTTACATGACCCGCAGACCCCATCTTATCTCCCAGTCTCCTATAGTATGAGCCTGTTTACGCTCTACCATATTAAGCGAAATGGGGAGTTTTTGCCAATATTTGCCACAAGTATTACAACCAATATTCTGCTCATCTCTCCCTGTCTTGCTACCTTAATTCTGCAATTGTGGATCTAAGTACTTGACTTTAACTCTAATTTTTCTGCAGAAAACCTTATGAGCTATCAGCTAAAAGCATCTGCCTATCTCTTCAGCATCTGATCACATGCATCCAGCAGACACAGATTATTCTTCATCAGCCTACTGCCTGGCCAGTGAGGGCAATGCCAGCTTCCTGCTGTAATGGCTCCAAGTTCCATACATTCAGATTATGTTTAAATACAGCAGTCTTGTTGCATAAAATTGTGTGTGTGTAGACTGTAAATAACCTCATTGGGGTTTTCCTCACTGCTGTATCCTTCCATTAGTCATGACAAGCCTTGTCTTGCTCTACTCAAATCCAATCAGAATCCTCCTTTAAAGCTCCTCACTATTAACACTCTCTGCCTCTCCAATTCTTCCACTGGCTTCCTCTTCTCTGCTGGAACAGAGATTGCTCATCTTCATTTTCAGCACCCTTGACAAAAATCACAATACAAGAAATCGGCTTCCAACTCCACTCCGTCAATGACAGCAAGATTCTATTTTTCAGACAAGTATTTTCATGCCTTCTCATGTTATTTTGCAAATTTGAGGGGTTTCTCATATAAACATTTACAAGAGCTGTTACAGACTTGGGAATTTTGCCTAACTGTCTCACAAAGATAAAGTCAGGTCATGAATACCTTCATACAGCTGCCAACCAGGCTGCCAAATTGTCTGTCTTGCTGACAATTAGAAGGGGCAGAAAGAAATATTTCTTGGTTTGTAATTCAGAACCCAGTCCATTCTGCTTTAGTGTCCCGTTTCAATGACATTCCCACATTCCCAGACTCTGTGGTAAAACACATAAGGGATGGGGAAACCCAGTAGCATTAAATGGATAATATTAATATATATATACATATATATATATATGAAAAGTGTACATACACACACACATATATATGTATGAGCAAAGAGTCAAAACAGAAACTGTTATGTCTGAAGATACTTAGCTCAGAAAAAGCAGTAACAAGTACCAGTTCCAGGAACCACGAGGAGATACTCAGCCCTGCATTAATTTGAGCTTCTTGGGCAAGACAATGATTTAACAATGTTTATATCTAAAGGTATGATTATACTTTTCTTTTTGGCCAGCGCAAACTACTTGAAGAGATTCAATTCAGACTTCCCCTTAAAAGCTACTGATAGCACTTACATTTGTCACATGTGGAGAATTCTGAGTAAGTTACAAATAATTTAGAACTGGATATTACACTGGCAGCAGTCAAAGTGTAATTTCAGATCTGATTCCTATAATGCAATACTAATTTGAACAATATATCTTGATCTCCAGATCTCAAAATGCTTCAGAAAGAAGTAGAAGTTCATGCTAACTCACATGGGAAAACAAGTCACAGGAAGGTTAAGAAATCTACCAAAGACAACCAGGAAATAGTCAATGACTGAATCAGAAATAAGCATCAAGTCTTGCAGCACTTTAAGCAAGCACAAGCTAAGCACTGCCAGAGAAAAGCAGTTCTTCTCAAGGGAAAATGCAGCAGGTTAAAACCTGTGATTATTTTTAGCAGGCCAGTTCCCCCAAACCCTTCAATACATGCCCACACACATGTTTATGCCAACAGAAGGGAAGGAGTCAAGAGGCCAGACAGATTGTGGAGCCGCCTACTCGCTGCTTGTGGAACCACGGCCTCACTTGCTGGAATACCCCATCTCCTCCTCTTCCATTCACCTTTATGGATAAACAGCCAGTCTCATGTGTAGGCTCATTTTTTCTTTGCATTTATGAAACAAGCCGGCACTTCTGCATTTGGAGTAATTTTCATGCCATCTTGAAGTACTTAAACAACATTCACTAATTAAATTTCACATCCTTTTGGGAATTTTCATCCTCTTGTTTTTGAGCAAACTGAGTACAATATAAAGAGTGCAAAGAATTAGATTACAGTCATATAAGACTTAAACCGAGTTGGGGGATTTTGTTTTTAAATCAGTAAATTGAGCTGTGATGTAACTAACCTATGGCAGAACAAGTAAGGCTTTGCCATATGCAGAGGATCCACAGTGCATCACAAAATTAATTCAGGGCTATTTACTCAAAATTTACTCTGGTGAGAAAACGAAGAGTGAAGGGACTCTTTCAGCAGTGGGTAGAGAGGCTTTATCCAAAGCCTGATAACAACGCTTGTGAATAATTCTTTCTGTGGAGTGAAACAATCTCATGGAAAAAAACCCAGCAAACCCAAACCAAACCAAACCAGGCCGTATTTATGGGCCAATCTATTAAGCCACAATAACTAGATTTCATGATTTATAGACCTCTATCTGTACCTTCACAATACAACTTTCCAACTCACAGAGTAAGAAAAAACTGAAAGTTGAGAATCACATAACTAGAAACCTTTCAAGAATATTGCTAGATTTGTAAAACAAATCTTTCTTGTAGCATTCTTATTTTGTCTGATAATCATAAATCTGTTTGAACACTCCTGCAAAAACATCAAATCTGCATCTTGGGGATATGCCATGCACAAGAAAAAAACTAAGTACATTTCTGACCCATTCCTAAAAATACCTTAATGGGTCCAACCTCCATATAAAAAGTTACTTACTCAAGCTATCGGACACAGTAAAAGGCTATGTATTACCATCTAAAACCTCGAGTGCTCAGAACATTAACAAGCACCATCACAAGCTAGGACTGGCCTAACAGTCTGGAAGTCTTAACTAAAAAAGCTTAACTAAAACTAGACCCTTCAGGAGCAGTTATTAATCCATCAGTCACTGCCTTAATTATCAGCACAGTCATATGACAGTTATTTAGAAAAACAATGAAAAAATCTAGTGACAAAGAAAAGTTTGGGTTCAAACTGATCTATGTTAAACCTTCCGTCTGATTATTCAAAGTTCTGCAAAGTATTGTAGAATGGGATGGTGAAAATTAGCTACAGGATCATTGCATAGGACAATCCTAAAAGATAAAGGGTTTTCATTCAAGAAGCTATCAAGAGGCTGATGCCTGAAGAAATTTAAGATAATTTTGTGCTTTAAAACAAGAACTGAAGGAAGTATATTCCAGCTACAATATCCCAGCTTACAGGTGTGCTTGTAAGTATGAAAATCAGCTGGGCATATCCCCCAAAACATGAAAGATTCTTTGCATGCTACAAGCAAAAAATTCTATTAGGTCAACACTGAAATTAAAGATAATTTAAGTAATGGCTACTTAAACACGTTCCAGAACACCGTGCTTCAAGTTTCTGCATCAGCCTCATAGCTCAGGACCTCTTCCACACTTTCTTCAATTTTTTTCCACTCAGTTTTATGTTGCAGAATACTCTAAGGCTCATAGTAAAAGTACACAGGCATATGTCATTAGAATGAATTGAAACAATTAACATATTTTCTCCAAATTGAGAACTGCTGAATTTTCCATTATAACTTCACATATGCAAATGCCTTTTCTTCTTCTGTGGCAGACATTCAAAATATACCATAAATTCCTGAGAACTTTAAGCTCATTTAGTTGCACTCCCTCTACTCACAAGGTTATTGACGTAAAAATAGCTATTTCTATCCCTGCTTGAAATACAGTTAAGAAAATAACCTCTATAAGGCCATGTTTTACCAGCAACACCAAATAACATCCTCTCCATTAATTATTAATGTCATATGATTTGAGCCAAAAATACAGCAATGGGGATATATGAAAAAAAGAGGCTAAGAAAAGCCCAAACATCCGAATTTGACCCTTCTCACTCCCTGAAATTTCCACTAACATACAATATCATCTTATTTCTGAACATCCAAAGCATTAACTCACAATTATGCTATACAGTGTCTGACATATTCTACATGACATGGAAGCATGGTATACTTTAATTCAGGCAATTACAGATGTGACAGAAGTCAAGGAGCATTACAGCCATCAATTCAAGATGTCACATTTACTCTACACTAGCAAGACTTTTCCATCTGCATCAAGAGAGATGAAAAATTAACATAAGATTTTATACTTCGAATTTTAACAGAAAAAGATTTTCCATTACAGACTACAAGCTCCTTTGAGCACTTAAGTAATAGCTTTTCAAACATTAAATATTAAGTGAGTTTTAGAAGAGTACTTCAAAATGATTTTGCCATTCCAAAAGGTGAATTTTAGTTTCACACTTGCATATGCAATTTACAACCAAACTGCTGTCAGATCTCAGGATCACATTGTTATACTTCATCTTTAAGTAACAGTTTCTCTCTGTCTCCTGCTAGGTAACTACAAATACAAATAGAATTTGTGCTCCACCAAAATGGGGTTGATCAAATTCAGCTGACAAGATACTCCAGGAAATTCTATTTTAATCTCCCCTGTAATTTCTGAGCTTAAAGAAAAGCTGCTAATACCTGCTATCAAGACACAGGCTATACACAGGCAACTTTGCAATATTATATGGTAGATTGTAAGAGGGAAAACTAAGACTACATTAGCATCTTAGGAAGCTTCTAACCAGTTGCCTCACAAAAAAGAGGGGTGCTGAGCAGCTACATTTCAAGTAAAGAGTACCTATTTTCAGCATCTTCTCACCAGTTAACACATTAACACACCAGGTTACACAGAATCCCTGAGGGAGGAAACCTTCTCTTCTGAGTTTT
>JAOEHX010021398.1:22919-38520 GCA_025448015.1 Bolborhynchus lineola | reverse complement strand
TTGCATTTGTGCGCGACTCCTTCCGCCTCTTCCCCAGGCTCGGGGGGTTCTCTGGGTTTGGGTTATGTACTTATTTATTTATTCCGGTGAGATCATCTTGGCTGGAGGCTGCATGTGACAGAAATGCTAAACAGCCCTGGCGCGGGGGAGCCTTCCTCGTCCAAACTGTAGTCATCTTGCTTGCAGTCAGGTGGTAGCTTTTCAGTTGGAGTACCTAATTGAATCGGGGGTAGTAACTCGTGGAAGGAAGCCAGAACATAAGAGCGTAAGGTGTGTATATATCACATGGGTAAAAAATCAATGTAAATCTTCAAGAATGGGCCAGAGTAACTGAATTAAGAGCTAAAGGAGTTAGTTTTGGTTGAAAATTCTAGAAAATGTAGATAAACTGTTGGCATGTGACCCCTGTTTCTTTGCAAAAGAAGAGCAATCATGAGTCATAACTGGATTTCAATTTCAGGTTTTTCCATTTTCGTAGTTAATACCCATCAGCTTTTAAATACTCGCAAGTATTTTATGTGCCAAGGTACTTCAATTTGATGCGGTTAATACCTTTCAACTTTCACTACTCCGAAACACTGTAAGTGCCAAAGTACTTAGTTTTGATGGCATTTGATAAATATGGATAGTAGTTGTCATCGTGCAGTTATGTTAAACAGATGGGAAAACTGAACACTTCACGCTTCTTACTGCTTCTGAGTCATTTAAGGAGTGTGACTAATCTTCCTACTGTACAGTTGTCAACAAACCAGCAATTTTTTTCTACCACCCACAAAATCTGAAGAAGAGTTTTCCAGACTTTCTGTGGATGAGAAATGAAAAGCAAAGAACCTCTCTTTCGAACAAGAGTTTGAATTGTGATTGAGGGGGGGCTGCATATGATGGACTCTCCATGTTAGGAATTTACATGTCACTTTTTTTCTGTGCAACAATATAGTGACGTACCGAGCAAGTCTGTTAACTTACCATTGTCATTGTCAGGCAGACGGTAACATGCGAGTTGTTTTAAGGCTTTCATCCAAGTAGCAACTTTATGCAAAACTAAATGAACTTTATCTGTTCTCTTTCTCCTCCCTGCTTTACCTGTGTCAAGTTGTAAGTCATTTAGAACAGAGGCACTTTAATCTTCAGCGCAGTGTGGGAATGGGCATTTTCATAATAGTCAAGTGCCCAGAGTCATGAGGATGATAATAGTGCTCTGTGGTTGGGGAGGGGGACACAAGTGCATTTGCTTTGAGGAAACCGGGGCAGTAGGACAAAGCTGGCTGAGGCATCTGTGTTTAGAAATGTGATCTGAGAAGTGACCTGATTTGAACATTGGCTCTTGTGGGAGATGGATGTCAGCAATTTCCTACAGCTTGCAAGGCTGAACCATGAGGGCAACATTAAATTTCAAACCCCTACAAGTATTATAGGAACAGGAAACATCTTGAAAGTATGCAAATATGCATACTTAGATTGGATTTAGGTTAAGTGAGTTAAAGAACTGGGAAGGAAGAGAGATCAAAATGCAGTATTGGACCTTGGAGGCAGATGAGTGGAAAGTTGATTGGGAAGAGGTGTTTAGAACTGCAGGTACCTGGTGTGGGGAGAAGTAATGTACAGGGTGGAAAATGAGACCAAGGATGCATCAGAATGGTCCCTACGAAGAACACAAGAGGTATATTAAATGTATGCCAGCTTCTGCTGTTGGCAAATATGTTTTCCAGTTCTTTGTATGTGTTGGCAGCATTGATAAATTTTGTTCTTTATTGAATATATGTCCAGTAGTTGGTTGATGTGTTTGTTGTTTCATAACCTTTCCTGTCAAGATTTAATTGCTGATCAGGACTGTGCTGAGAATGCTGTGCTGTGTTTTCCCATAATTCATACTTGAAGTGACTTGGATATGTTTGTGAATTGGCCCAAAAAGAGCAAAAAGTACTTGCCCAATAATTTTTTCTCCATACTCAGGCAGAATGGTGCCATGCGGTTGGGTTTTTGGTTGGTTTGGGGTTTTTTTGGTTGCTTGTTTTGTTCTTTTTTCTGGCCTGGTGATCTCCTCTTTGAAGGAGTGACCTCTCTTTGTCAGGTGTCTGCTCAGCAGGTGTTACAGATGGCTTTTGTTAAGCAGGAAACCCCATTAAAAATTAAAAGGATGATGCTTTTTATTCTTTCGGATTGAACATTGAAGAGCAGGTTTTGTTTGGAAAACAGAAAAGTTGAGGAGTGGTCTGAGAACTGATAGGCCCAGGATTGAGTCCTAACCAGAAAGAGGTGCTAATGGCATAAAAATCAACAAAGATCATACCTCTTTCTGACACTGGAAGGTTATTAATGCCTTCTAATGGGGTTGTCCCAGTGTTTGGAAAGTGAGGAAGAACTGTGAATGAAGTATGGCCCTTTTCTCTTTTACACCAGTTTTCTGGAGATGGGTATCTGTCCCGGGTTCAGCAGCAGCAGTCATTTTTCTCCTTCTTTTGGCCTGGGAACAGCACTGATAACACTGATGTTTTCAGTTATGGCTTAGAAAGTTTTGGTCTGACCAAGGACTTTCTGAGCCTTATGGTCTGCCGGGGAGGAGGGGAAGCCAGGAGGAAGCAGAGACAGAGCACCTGACCCAAACTGACCGAAGAGGTATTGCATACCACAGCACATCATGCCCAGGATGTAAAAAACCTGAGGGCAGAGACCTGGAAGGGTGGGGGTTTGCTGCTGGGTCAGGCTTGGTATTGATGGTGAGCAGTTGTATTCTCTTTCCTTATATTTCCCTTATCATTATTATTATTGGTGGTAGCAGCAGTGGTTTATGTTATACCTTAGTTACTATCTTGTTCTTATCTCAACCTGTGGGAGTTGCATTCTTTCGATTCTCTTCCCCATCCCCCTGGGAGCTGGGGGGAAGAAAGAGGGGAAAGTGAGTGAGCAAACTGTGTGGCTGACTGGATTTAAACCACGACAGTACCCCTTTGCTAGCTAATCCTGGGATTAGGGAGTGCAATGAAAATACGCAAGTAATGTAAGGATGTCAAAAGAGGCAGTTCCACCAGAAAGGAATCTGTAGGCTTCATGCTCTGTGAGGGGTAGTGCTGACAGAGATACTAGCATAGTCTTATCTGCATACCAGTAAATGTCTAAATGTTTGAAGTGGAAGATGGCAGTAGTTGTGGATGTCAGAAGTCTGTGCTGGGTAATTACAGTCCAGTTATTGGAGAGTGATGTTTTCAGTGGCATTTTTGCTTTTAAAATACTCCACCCTGCTGTTGTATTTTACTTGGGAGAAGGAAAATAGATTTTATGATATTCCTTTAAATTTCTAAAATATCCTTATTTAGCTTAAAAAAAAAAAAAGGTAAAAAAATCTGTCATTTCTTTTTACATTTTAAAGTTGTGGTACCAACTGATACGGCCTTTCAGTGAGCAAAGGGGACATCTCGCTATTTTTCAGCCAGCTAGAAGCAAAATAATGGCATAATAAACTACACTGTTGACTTGGCAAATAGCGTGGAGCTTCACCTCAATCATCTTTAGCTATTAATAAACTAATTTAATTGGAAATGCTGGGAACATTTTACTGTAAATTAGGTAAATACTTACTGTAATTACTTTGTTGTCTAACCTCCTGGTTTTGTTCAGGACAGCCTGACATTATCATTATGGATCGCTCTCGGCACCGCGCAGGAAATGGCAATGAGCAGGCGTCCTCACGGGAGCATCGTCATGGTGAAGATGAGAGGCAGAGACAGCTGGAGCGCCTCAGTAGGGAGGAGGCCTATTATCAGTTCATTAATGAACTCAATGAGGAAGACTACAGGTTAATGAGAGACCGAAACCTTCTTGGCACTCCTGGTAAGGCGTGGATGCTTTCAGTAGAAAACACGTAATGGGAAGTAACCTTACTGCTGTCAGGCGCTGCGCGTGGTTGTATGACTTCAGTAGCTTGCCTTCTGTGGTTTTGTGGAAAGGAAATCTCCCCTCCATGACACTCAGTAAAAATGAACCACTTAAACACATACTAAAGCTGGGATAAATACACAACTCTTTCAAATGCAACATCTCTTTATAAAGGTAATAATCCAAATGCAAATAATTAATATCTGGTACACTAAAGTGCATCTGCTGGTATATGGCAATTATGGGGGCCCCTAGTTGTTAATGGAAGTTGGCATGTTCTTGATACACGTTCAGCATCTTTTTTACTTCTACCCCAGTACTTTACATCCTCTGTGTACGTGTGTTACACTCTCACACTAGTGCTGTTTTCTTTTTGGTTTCATTATTTTTACCTTGTTCCTGCAGATTTTTGTTCAAGATAGGAATTACTGTTATTTCCGCACAGCTGCATTGAGACAATAGTAATGTCTTATCTAATAGTGTTGTCAAAATGTAAACTATTTCAGGGGAAATAACAGCAGAAGAGTTGCAGCAGCGCTTGGAGGGGGCTAAGGAGCGTTTGGCATCACAGGTTGATCTGGATAACAGAGAAGGTGAAGGTAGAACCGTTGGAGGTAAACATTCTTCATTTACATATGTTAGATATGCATAGTCTGTGATATCCAAATACTGTTCTGTGTAGGTATTTTACAGAAATGCGGATGGATTTCAGTAGCAGCTATTTTGAGGGTTTTTTTTCTCATTGTACCTCTCTGGATTATTCTAAAAAGTAAGAGAGATATTCTAATGACATGAAAACAAACTTGAAATACTTAATGAAGTCTGACTTATGTCAACCACAGATTATTTTCTCCTCTTTTCCTGTTTCCCTTTGCTAGTAAACTTAATAGCAGAAAAATAATTTATTCTAAATCTCGTGAGGTTTTATCATGTGTTAGAGAAGTTGGAAGAGAAAAGTTAATTGGCAAACATTTAATTTCTCCACTGTTTTGTTGTTGTTTCATTCCTGTTTGTTTTAATGGCTTGTATTATGTGCACTGTCTGTCTTCACTCCCCCAGCAATGTTGGCTTAATCATTTGGCCAATTCTAGTCAGCTTTAGGAGAGCAATAGGCAACTGAAGATACCAAAGGCCTTGCAGGTTTCATGAAAGCAGGGACATGGCGGAAGACAGAGACCTTAATCTGATTCTGTCAAGGGTAAACCTTCACTGTGATCATCACTGTTGGCTTGTTTTGTACACATAGATAGCACTAACCACAGTTTTACTGATTCTTGAGCTTGTAGTTGGAAGAGTTTTGGGAACAGGTCTATGGGTATTGTAGGAAAAGACTGTCTGTGCACAAAAGGGGCAAATCTGTCGAAACCGTGCATCATTTGTACCACTGCTTATAGAAAACAACATTTTTTATAATGTTTTCCATAAGAAGACAAAATCTGTCTTAGTATTCCTTGCTTTATTGAAATTAGTTGATCAGGATGCCTTCACATTAATTAATAAGCTTAAGTGAGGGATCTTTATTGGACAAATACAACTAACTTTCTGTTGCCAGAAGAGGCCATCTGCGTGCATTCATTTCTCTGTGTATCTGCTGGGAAGACAGAAGTTGTAGTTTGAATGGATGAGTTTTGATAGCATTTTTACATAGAGCATGTTTTCAGCAAAGTGATGTTAGCACAGCAAGGTAGTTGTCCTGCTCCTGTATTGCTTCTGAAGTTGGAGCCCAGCAGGCATAGAGAATAAGGAGCGCATTGTAGTGTGCCACCAGACAGTCGTATGAATATTTGCAATTCTTTATTTTTCTCAGATTCTGATGTTCTTGGAGAAAACTCAAATGGTGACTCTCTGCTTGAATGGCTGAACACATTTCGTCGCACAGGCAATGCCACTCGCAGTGGGCAGAGTGGGAACCAAACCTGGAGAGCTGTGAGTCGAACAAATCCAAACAGTGGGGAGTTTCGATTTAGTCTTGAAATCAACATAAATCATGATCATAACAGTTTTGAAACTGCTGGTGAGGCGTATATGGGTATAGATAGTAGCAGAATGTATTTGGAAAGAAGATATCAAAGACCTGTCAGCCCAATACCCACACGAACAAGGAGCCGGACCACAAGAGAGGCAAACAGTGAGGCTTCAAGCACTGCAAGGACCAGGTCTGTAAGAAGCTCCGTGGCACAAAGCTCTGAAGCAGCCTCTGATCCAGTCTCGGGGAGGCTCAGGAGTAGAACAAGAGAGTTGGCAGGCCTTTCCCAATCAAATACTACACGTAGTAATTCTGCAGCTACTGCTGAACGAAGAGAAACACCAGGAAGAGGTACTTCTGCAGGAGTCACAAGAGGTAGAGCTAGAACTAATGTTCGGATGAGTGCAAACCAAAGACTAGAAATTCTGCGGCTGAGGTCTACTTTAAGTAGTCGAAGCCGCTCTCCATTGCAAAGGCAAGGTGATACTGCTCGTTCTGAGGAACATGGGCAGAGGCAGGATAGAAATGCACAGCAAGCCAGCAGAAGCAGGAGACAAACAGCTCAGCCTTCTTCACAGCCTGCTGAAGAACCATCAAGAGGTAATACTCAGACTCCTCAGCTTTCCAGCGTAGCCCCATCCTTAGGAATAACTTTGGAAGAGGAGGAATCTAGTAGGCCAGTAGCTGCTGTTAGAAGGCATCCAACAATTACATTAGATCTTCAGGTGAGAAGAATTCGTCCTGGAGAAAACAGAGATCGGGACAGTATTGCCAGTAGAACTCGTTCTAGAGTAGGAATGGCAGAAAACACAGTTACCTTTGAGAGTGACAGTGGGGGATTTCGGCGCACCATCTCACGGTCTGAACGTGCGGGTATTCGCACCTACGTTAGCACTATAAGGATACCTCTCCGCCGGATCTCGGAAACGGGGCTTGGTGAGCCTTCCTCAGTGGCTCTGCGATCAATCCTTAGACAAATTATGACAGGCTTTGGAGAACTGAGTTCGTTAATGGAAACTGAATCTAATTCAGAAGTGCAAAGAGGTGGTCATCACTTACCGGATGTACAGTCAGAGCAGAGTAACTCGAGTTCAGCGAACAATAGCAGTGATTCAAGTGAGGTTTCATCTAGAAATGGGCGAACAGTAGAAGGCAGCAGGGGAACAAATGGACAGAGTGATGATACTCAACGCTATGGTCACAATAATGAAACCCAAGATAACAGGCACTCTCAAGATGCAAACAACCTGGTGGAAAATGGAACGCTGCCCATACTCCGGCTTGCCCACTTCTTCTTGCTGAATGAAGAAGAGGATGACGATCGTTTAAGAGGTTTAACCAAAGAGCAGATTGACAATCTTTCCACACGGAACTATGGGGATATTCACACTGAAAATGAAATAAGTAAAACGTGTAGTGTTTGCATTAATGAGTACGTAACAGGGAATAAGCTAAGGCAGTTACCTTGTATGCATGAGTTTCATATTCATTGTATTGATCGCTGGCTTTCTGAAAACTCCACTTGCCCAATCTGTCGGCAGCCGGTGTTGGGATCTAATGCCACAGACAATGGCTAGAATGATTCATACTGCTCAGTAATGGAGGATTTGCTTCTCTATTTGTGATGAGCCAGGTGGAGTGAATTGACTTACATAGGGGTCCATTTATGTGGGGAGTTTTGTTAAATTTCTTTAAAAAGAATAGGAAACTTGTTTAAATCTAGCAATGTAAATACTATTTTTCTCCAAATGCAGATCTAGGAGTACACATAGAACCAAATGATACTGGTAAAGTTTATATTTTTTTAGGTAATTTTGTTATGCTAAGCACTTTTGTAAATACAGAAATGCAATAGTTAATCAGTCCTGCTTAATGTATGTTTTTTTAACAGTGTAATGGACTCACTTTATTTAGATTACAAATTGTTTCACACAGACCCACCACTGTGTTGAAAAATTAGTGTCTAAATAGCCATTCATTAGCTTTTTGTTCTAAGAACAATTTCTTTTACAGAGAGTTTCTTGCTGGACATGTTTGCTAAAGATATTTAAGTTACTTGAAGTGCTCATTTGAATAGACTATATTTTTTTTTAACGTTGAAATATCCTTTCCAAAAACTTGCCAATTTGGTTCTACTTTAAAAAAATAATACGGCAATTTTTGCATGTGGTTTTACACAATGCTTAATGCTGATGAGTTCATATGCAAAAGCAGATGGGTTAGTGACATTATAACATGTACATAGGTAAATGCTGTCTTTGACAATCTCTGTCTTTTCAGTGCAGACAGCAGTCAAAGCAATGATAATTCAAGGTGTGTCTTACTGAACATGATACTTGCTCAAAGAATAAATGAGCACCAAGGAAGCCTTTTTACTCTTCCAAATGACTCAATTGATATTCATGGGGTTTTAACTGCCTTAGTTTAAAGAAGGAAATATTTCCTCTACCGTTATATTGTCTACAATATGCATGATTTGTGCATCCTACTCAGAAAACAAAGGCTTGAAGTGGTTTTGTACAGGAATTTAAGGTACACATACAATATTTGTCCTCTTAAAACACGTCAGAGGACCAAATGGCAAAAGACACTAAAAAAGACAATAAGCTTCCCTTAAAGTCCCCAGATTAATGTATAATTAGATATTAATCTTTATACCAATAACTTATAAAGAAATAAAAGTTGAAAAGTAAATAATTGAGGCTTTGTGTGAATTACTGTTGAGCCTTATCCTCTGAATGGGTAAGAGGATTTATCATTGTTGATGTTTGGTCTCAGTTTTTATTCTTTCTTCTTTTTTCCCAGCCATGTATGTGTGCTTCCCCGATGTGTGTTTTCTGTTGTGGTAGTTAAAAACACAAGGCAAAGTGCTCTTGGGGCTTCTGGAAGTAATCTGGACATTCCAGAGCTCCTCTTCTGAGTAGTGTGCCTTAGGGAAAGGCAGAACTATCCAGTGTGTATATTCTGAGCAGCAGAAAAAATACCTGAAGTGGAAGAGTTGTACTGGCTTTCCCTGCCTATAGGTGACCTTGGCAAACTCACTTCAGTGCCAGGTGCTCCTGTTAAAGCTTCTGCTCGTGGTACCCTTGAAGGCAAATAGTGAGATCCTGTGTGAAGCTGTTGGATGTCGCCAAGTGAGGAACTTGTGTTAGAAGTTCCACAAAAGTGCTTCTTTTTATTCCTAAAAGTAGTTCTAAGAAATTCTCTTACGAGATTTAGATGAGTTTAAGGATATGATTAAGATCTCTTCTGATGTGATTTGGACTTCTAATTATTGCAGATGCCATTGACACCTTTCTTGAGTGCCTCCTTAGCTGTATTAAAGAGTGGGGAGATTTAAATGTGGTTATCAGAGCTGGCTTGGTTTTTTTACATTGTATTTTCTGTTACTTCTGTTAGCATCTGATGTTAATGTTATCTAAGCACATGGGTGCCTTCTGCTACTTCCTTTTCTCCTGATGGTTTTCCTTTGTATTTGAAAGCTGCCTGACTCAGTGCCACACTTCTAGAAACCTGCTTTTGGCCCACCATTGCCTTGCAGCATGGTTCTGTCAAGGTCAATTTTAACTTCAGTCGTTACTATAAGGGATTTTTATTTGCACTGCATCTTTTGACTAACTAGTTGGAATCCTGCTGAGCTGCCAGTCTAATACGCAGGAGGTGAAGGGTGTTTGACTCCCCAGGCCTTCTATTCAGATGGAATTTTGCTGTGTAACCAACTGTAAGAGCACAATTCACATGGTTCAAGACAAGATCCTGTGTGACAGGGTACTTGTAACTGAGCTGCTGAGGGGGAATATCCAAAAGGAGAATGAGTGACTTCATAGAAATCATAGGCCATTGGATAAGGAACATCAAGTCACTCACGCTACATTCCTGCCCTGCTATGTGGGAATTGACAAGTATTTGCCCTCCATTGGAGGGATGTGTGATTTATTCCTCATCTTTCCCAGGAAGTTGTGTTAACAGGACCAAGTTGTGTTAACTGCAGAGGTTCCATTTGATGTTGGTTTCTGTTACCTGTATTCCTGCGTCATTTTGTAAACAAAGGTATTAAAAGTACAGATGTCCAGAAAATGGATTGGATACAAAGGTCTTTGAATCCCATTTGTTATTTAGAATTGAGATCAACATTTTCTGTACTATCCAAGATGGGGTTCTGAAAATTCCAGTTACTGGAATTTGGAGATCTCAGTATTTGCAGTTGGGTCTCGGTCAGTCCTTTCCCACAAAAAAAGTAGCAAATCCTAGTGTTCAGATGGCGGATTGACACAGGTTGGTTCTGTCCTTTTTCTCTCCCCCACCTTGTAAATCTTCACAGTTACCTTCTACTAAGATGCAAATGACCCAAAAATTTGCTGTGTTCCTTCCTCTTCTTGACACTGCAGCATAATCTACATCTCACAGCCATTTTCATTTAGCTCAGTTGACTTTCAGCTCTCTGTTAGAAGCTTTCCCAGGGTGAAGTTCACGGCTTGTTCTAACAGTTCCCACTAAGCACATTTTTCTCCCTTCTCAAAGTAACACTTCAGCTCCTGTGGAACTGTATGTGTCGTCCTTGCTGAGCTCAGCTTCCATCAACATGTTCACCTGCTCTTGACTGGCTTAGCAAGGGGAGCTGGTGCTTAGCAGCTGGCTTTCTGTGTCACAGGAACGCATTGCATTCTCCACACGCTGCTCTGTACGAGAAACCTCAGGGATAAACTTGGGCTCTCCGGTATTTGTTGTGTTGATTTGGAAGCTGTCACCTATACATGTTGGCAGGTTCACACGCTTACTTTTCTTGCATGAGTTCCAGCATCAGATGTTGCATGAGGGATTCACTTGCTGGAGTGATTCTGCTCTTCTCAGGCTTGTGTTTTAAAACGTGTTGGATGATCTGGTCATCTGTGCAAGTCCTGCCTCTCAGTTAAGGTGAAAGTTAGTTCTCACTGCTTTAAAAACGTATACTGGCAACTTTGTGTTACCATGCATTTGTGGTGCTTGCTTTCTGGCCATTCCCAGGCATGCAGAGAAGGTCACCATGGCATCAAACCCTTCACCCTGTTCATGTGATTGTAAGGCAAGAAGATAATGAGAAACCAGGGGCAATGAGGAAGTGGTGACAGACTGGAGTTTATAAGGCAGCTGGAAGCAGATCACAGGGAGTACTGGGTAGGAGTGTAAAGGGATTCTCTTCAGCAGCTTTGAGGCCAAAGCTGAGGTGTAGAACCAGCAGGAGTGTGAGATGAAAGCAGGCTGACACTGAGGAAGCGCATTGGGATCTTCTTGGGAGACTCCTGGAGACTTCTACTGAAATAAAGAGCAACTGAATGTGCGTTTCCCCCCGTGTACTATTGCATGGGTCCTAAGAGCATGGGTGGAGACTGTTGTTTAACCTGTGAGGTGGATGGTGGGGGTGGTCAGAGAAGCTAGCACCAGGTATTGAGCCCAGTTGGCCAGCTAGCTGGTCCAGCCCTTCAGCCTTACCCATCTCTTGCACAGAAACCCAATGCAACATTAGTGCCTGGTTGCACTTCAGACTTGGGAGATACCGAACACCTGAACATCTGGTTGAATGTTCTCTAATTGCAGCTGAGTAAATGGCCAGATGGGGCAATTGGGAGTTCTGCTTTTGTAGTACTCTCTGATCTGGAAGAGCCAGAACCTGCCCTGGCTGCAAGAAGATTTTGGATTCATCATCTGTTCAGCTCAAGCCTCTACTACCCAGAGTTCACACAACACGCTACAGAGAGATGTTTCTATGGTGGCTTTCCCCAGCAAGCACAGGTTGCAGTAGGAATACAGCAGCAGTGTGCGGTGTAGCCAGGCCCCAGCAGGTCCTTACAGCATCACTGATGGGCAGGTGATGTCTGTGATGCTCACCATGTTGCCATGTCTTCACTGTACAGGTGTCAGTGTGATTACAACAGGTGAAGGTGGATACATCTTGGCATGTCTGATTTGTTGAGCAGACAGCTTGGGTGCTACCAGCCCAAAATGAAGCAGCACTTGCTGGCAGAAGCAGTGGGAGCTGTGGTAGTGCAGGGGTGGAAGAAGAGTTTTATCAGCTGCACGGACAGGTGCCTCTGTAGCCAAAGGGACAGTGATCCCTTCTGAGGAAGCAAACTTGTCAGGTTGCAGCCTTGTGTGGAGCAAATTTGCCTTGAGTCATATCATTGTGAGTGTTAAAATAGAGGGAAGATCTCACAAGAGACAACGTGAAAGAAGTCTTGATATTTGCTGCGTATAAGAGACTTGAAGCCTTACAGTTAATGGCAGTCAAGAGAATAGGGTGCTCTTAGATTGCGGTAATGAACCTCTTCTGATTAAGCCAGACCACTGGTGTGTCGTGTTAGGGAGAAGACAGCTGAGCGTGCAGAAACAAGATGTCACTGCGGTGAAGTTGAGTGCAAAGCTGGGAAACGTGAGAGGGTTGCCTGTGGCACCTCCTAGAGCCTCTCTGTGCCACTGTTACCTCTCCCTGCACACGTGGCCTCTCTCGGAGCACCAAGTGTGTCAGGTTCACTTACTGAGCTGCTAGCAAATATTTTCTTGTATTTTGTTATGCATTGGACTCTTCTTACTCCATGCTTCTAAATATCCTATTAAAAGAATCCTATTCCTAACCTATTAAAGAAAGTATCTACTTCTTAATGAGTTACTTCATGTTGCTTATTGTTCATGGCCATTTTCTCCATACTTCCATGAGACATATCTGTTTTGTAAATAGAAATTTTACTTCTCATTGATCTTACTTTCTTTTTCTTCCTTTTATTTTTTTTAATCATCTATTTCTCCATCTGACTGTATTCTATTTGGGTGTTTAATAGGATCTAGCATACATAAACATAATTGTATGGCATGGAAGAAAACTAAAAGGCATGTTTAAGATGAACAGTATGATATCCTCAACCTAAAGGAAATATCTCTAAGCCACCTTTGGTTGATCACCAGCAGATATTTTCTGTTGGTCATTGCCAGGGTGCACAGCTGCTGGTGCTGGCATCAGGCTGGCTGTATCTCTGGAAGAAGGGACATGTTAAATGACTTTTATGGGCAGCATTACGAAAATTAAGTTATTTCTAGGGAAATAAATGAAAAATGTGGTCAGAAGTTTAAAAACAGCAATTTATTTCAACTGAAATATTAAATTCAGGTCAACCTGCAGCACTAACCCAGAGCCTTTAATGTGGAAAATGACCCAGAGTGCTGGATTGGACACGGGCCCTGAAAGGATACCGAGAATTATCAGACTGAATTAATAGGATTTTCCATTTCTTGTATGTGTGATGACTTCCTAGCTGGTATTAGGGCTTGTATGCCACTCCATTTGTCTTTCTTTAATAATATATGATGTTGAAATGGATTCCTGTGTTACCAACTAACTGCAAACTAGGCAGAAGTGTTTTAAGTTCACCCCATTCCTCGGACTCTTTCTAATTCCCTTTTCCTTTGGTATTCCTTAGATCTTTTTGTACAACTGCAACTGTTTCCAGGCCTTTTTTTTATTCTTTCGTCTTAGGAACAGACTGTTTCCTCTGGCACTATTGAAAAGCTTGTGTCAATCAATCATGTACATGTCTAGAAATGGGGAGAGACTTGGGATAATGGGAGCATCACTCATGGTTTTCATCATCTCCCTTTCTGGATTTATTGAACACAGTGTCCCAGATAGCTTCAAAACTAACAGAAGGATATCACACTGGTTTTGTGTTTCAATAGGTTTGTGACATATTTCATAGAATCACAGATTGGTTTGGTTTGGAAGGGACCTTAAAGCTCATCCAGTTCCAAACCCTGTCACAGGCAGGGACACCTTCCACTAGATCAGGTTGCTCCAAGCTCTGTCCAGCCTGGCCTTGAATGCTGTGAGGGATGGGACAGCCACAGCTGCAAGTGGCTGCGTGGTTCTTGGTTGCTTACTGGGCTTAACCAGGACATCACAAAAACCATCAGTGCCGGGTAAGTACTGCCCAGCATCCTGCAGACTTCCCTCAGCCTGCTCCCAGTTACAGCGGGAAGGGGGTGAGCCCATCTGTTGGAGGCACCAGGTACCTCACAGCAAAATGTCTCCCATTTCCTTTCCTTCCCTGAGCTTACACCAGACTGAGTAGTCTAACTGAGACCTGGAGCAGGGTCACCAAGTACCAGCTCAGTGCAAGTTGCTCCTTGGCATTCACACTTACTCCAGAAGGTGTTTATCCCGCTGCTAAATTCATCTCTAGTGTAATGTAAATTGTCTGAAATGCAAAAGTGAAACATATACACAACAAAACAAACTCAGCTTTAATCTTCTACAGGTTTGATAGTTACAATGGGATGTGTGGTATCACTTTGTCCTATCATTTTGAGCATTTATTATAACCCACAGCTGGAGTTCTTGTCCTGAGTGAAGTGGGACAGATACAGTATATTGCTTACTTCTAAGAAAAGCACTTGAATTTTTATCTTGCACCTTTCTGTCTCATCTTTAGCCTCCATCTAGGCCACTGCCATTCTAATGCATTTCCTTATACAACATTGGTTCTACTGTGCTGAACGTTTGACATACCTTACCCAGCTTGTGAGCTATTTCTGCAGTTCATGCAAGTTTGAGCTACATTAATAATGGCTCATCCCTTTACCTTCAAGCATGCGTGCTCAGGACAGCACACTGTGTTGCTATATTAATACAGAGGTCTTGCCCTTATCTGAGTGAGTGATGCACAAATAGAGCACTTCGGTTGCCGGTACTATTACTGATATTAAACCCATTTTGCAATGCAGTTAATGGTGTTCATTCAATGTTAACAATGTACATATAAACAGAGAAAAAAGAGGAAATGCCAATATATGTATGAGTTAGTGTGTAGTTACTCCACATGTGAGTAGCAGTTCACTTGGGTGGGCATACAGTGATTTGCATGTGGAGAGTAAAGAATCATATTATTCCTTGCCTAGCACGTAGGTTATGTCTTTGTGTGTACACGCGCACACACACACACACACACACACACATATATACATAGTTCTGTATGGAAAAAGCATTTATTCATAAGGAGAAAAAATAAGCATCACAGTACAATGATTAAGTTAGAATTATTGCATGTCTGGATTCAGGACCTTGTACTGGGCTCCTTTATCATGGTGCAGACACTACGGCTGGGGGGCTATCCCAGTATTATGACAGCTGAGACATTTTTCCTATGCAGACTGGTTAAATTCCATTTGCTTAGTTTGTTTTCTTGCCATCTGTTCCCTATGGGATTGAAGTAAAAACCCAAGTTTGGGGTTACTTCAGCAAAAGGTTTCTAAAATTCAGTCCTTATTTTTTTTTTAAGATATCTCCAAGTCCTCAAACTTAATTTTTAATTATAATTTTTTTCCTTGTACGTGAATCTCAAACGATGACTGTGGCCTCCCCGCTGATTTCAGTCATTTAATTCACATTATGCCTCTGCATTCATGCTGTGCTCTGGCCCATCACATGGATCAAGCTTTCCAGTTCACTATAGGAAGCATGCTGTGAGATGCCCTGGAGACTAACGCAATTTGGAACACCCAAACCCCCAGAAACACGGTGATGTGATTCCCTCTGACTTCTATGGCGGTAGAAGTGGGGGAGGCCGAAGGAGCCGAATGACGCGGACTGTTCGCGGCAGCGGCCCGGAGGGTGCCCAGCGCACGGGACCTGCACAGCCGCCGCTGCCGGGGAGGAGCGGTGCCGCCGGGCAGGAGAGGGCGCCAGGCAACAAGGAGCTCGCGCTGGCTCGGCCGTGCCTCCGCCCCGCAGCACCGACC
>JAOEHX010021398.1:0-15390 GCA_025448015.1 Bolborhynchus lineola | reverse complement strand
GCTTAAAGGAGAAGCCACCTTCCCTCTGGCTCCTCTGCACAGCCTAGTCACCCTGGTTGGTCTCACTGCTTGCTAATAAGGACAGAACCTCAGGGACTTCTGCATAGCTGCTGAAGTAAGCAGGGTGCTAAGGAAGGTGGTGTGTAGTGCCAGCTCATAGGAAGTGGTAAGGCTTCAGAGTAGGATTTTGCACATATCCAGCTTTACTTATCTTCAGCATAAGCCTTTCAGAGGAAACAATCACAGTTGAGCAGATTCCACTGTCCAGTGCTTGAAGTGCTTGTGTCCGCTTGTGCAGTCCGACCTGTCCTATGACAGGGAGGCTCCTTTCCCAGAGCTGCAGTTCGACAGATCTGTTTGAGTCCTAACATCTGGAATTCAAGCCTAAGTACCTTTACCATAGCCAGCCCTTCAGATGCTGAACACTTGACCCTTGGAGAGTGTTTAGCTTGAACATGGGCTACACAAGGAGTTTCAGCTTCGGCATTTGTAAATCATACTTGTAGATCTAGGTGGTTAAGTTGGCACCTCAGCCATGCCAGGTCTTCCAGCTGGGATTTATCAATACACAACTTTAGACTTCTACATGTTGCCTTCATTTCATGTGAGTGAAATCCAAATTAGATGATACTTTGGAGAAAGCTGAGGGGTGTTGGTTAGCATTAAGATCACTGCTTCTCAGTTGTTGAACAGTGTATTCCTCTTCAGAATATTTTTCTGAAGGGCAACAAGAATAATATCTAGTATAGGTATATATATAATCCCCATATATGCCCCATCCATGGCAGTGTTCAAGGCCAGGTTGGATAGGGCTTGGAGTGGAAGGTGTCTGTGCTCATGGCAGGCGGGTTGGAATTAAATGATCTTTAAGGCCCCATCCAACCCAGATATTTCTATTGATCTATGATAATGCGTATAAAAATACGTAATAGAGGTTTGTGTAACTTATTACATAGACTTATTAAAAGATATAGTTGTAGTTGGCTTAGGACATCAGAGCAAATCTCTCTGACACCCAGAGAATTGGTCCTGCCATGCCTCTTCCAATTTCCTTTGCTTGTGTCAACGTTAGCCATCAGATCATTATATGGCCACCTGGATCAGTGCTGATGTGGCTCAGTACCAGCCTGTATGATTTCACATGGCAACAGGGAACAAGAGTGCTTTGCTTTTTGAAGCATGCTGTGGCTTGGTGTGCAGACCTGCTACTGTGTGCGCTGAAAAGGAGTTCAGATGTTGTTGTGGGGTGGCACTGCAAAATCTGAAGACCCTTCTGAGCTGAATGGTGTGGAGGGAGGACTGGTCACTCTTTTGTCATCCTTAGTTAGGGTCAGGTAACCCTGTCTTCATCCACTGCAGATTTCTTGGCACCTCTATATCTGAATATTCTACCTCCTTTTTAGAAGAGAAGATGGTTCCTCCCTCAATTTCTTGTAGTTTGTTTGATAGTCCTGTTTACTTTTTGTGGAGTTTTGATGATCTCAAAGTATTCATTTTTGGTTTGTGTCACAGAGGTTTATTTTCATACACTCTGTATTTCAGTAGCCTATAGTTGTTCTTTACTCAAGAAGATCACTACGTCTGTGATGGTCTAATGATGTCTTTTCATGTCAGATCCAGTTGTGATTTTTCTACCCTCCTGCATTTTGTAGTGTGCCTTCCACATGTACTAAATATGTATAAAATGTAATGGGTGTATTTGGTAGAGTTTTAAAATTGCTTAGCACTGGTATAAAGGACTTCACAGAAAAGCAGATGATGTGAAAAAGAGAATGTAGAGATGGCGAGTCACCTCCTGCTACTCAAATGATCGGTCCTCTTCTTTTTTATGCATTTGCTCATTAATCGATTTTTTTTTCTGCTTTGTACTACTAAACCTTTTTATTGCTGCAATGTTGTATCAGATGAGCAAAATTGATTAGATTTAAATTATTCTCAAAGAAGTTTCCAGCTCTTTACTGATGGAACCACAGACATCAAAGACTAACTTGTTCTTCTCCTTCCTGCCTCCTTAAAGTCACTAAAAATAAGCAACTATCAATAACGAATTGGATGATTATACAATATCATTGTTATTTTTAGGGTAAAAGTTTTCAAATTCCAACTTTAGAGTGGATTAAAGGTACAAATGATCCTGATGTCATTTACTGTGGCCTTTTTCAGCTGCTCAGTGGTGCACATCAGCAAGAAAATATTTTTAGTGTATCAGTAGTGACAGAATCTTCTCCCAGGATATAAGGAGCTGAAATACAAACATCCTTTCATGGTATGAGGCGACTTCTTTCATGCCTTTTCCATCTACACGTCCCCTGAAATATTTGCTTATGTTTTATGCTGTCTATTTGGTCTTAAGAACAGTGACTGTCTTTTAGTCTTACTCCCTTCTGACTGTAAAGGATCTGTGTTTTTCTTTTGTCAGAGTGTTGATGTAAGACCCTCTTTGGGCTAGATCCTATTTTTGTGCTGTGCTAGTACCTTACCACAATGACGATTGCTGGGAAGTGTCATACGGAGCAGTTATAATTGTACATAGGTGCTTGTATTTTGCTCAAAGCAAAATCTCTAGTCATTTACAGGTTAGACATAAAACACATGGTAGCAATAGGTGAAACACTTAGTCAGCTTTGCACTATTTACATATCATCTGCTGCTCCAAAAAAGGTGTATTTTGGAGATCAGGTTCAGGTGGTTTAAGAAGCACAGTGAAGGCTCAAGCTTTTACCATGAAGGTCACTCAAGTCACCTGTACTTGTGGGATGTCTACATGGTATGCTGCAAGCAGATCAGCAGTTGTCCTAAATGCATCTTTAAGCAAACAAACCTTATGAAATGGGTTAGTGCTGAGCTATCAAATGCCTAAAAGATTAATATTTAGGTGTTTAACTAAGAGCAAAAGCCCTGTTCTGCTGTGAGAAATGGCAGGCATTGTGACAGTGAACACTAACAGAGGGGTATACTTCCTCAGCAAATGTATTTAATGCCCATTAATATTACCAAAAGTTACAGAAATATCTAGCAAGACAGCAGCAACCATATGTTGGCACATAGAAATTCTGCTCTATGATGAGAAATTTTTCCAGGTGAAGATAAAGGTACATGTGTGTTTAAGCATACACTCAAACTGTGTGGTGGTAATTTCCTGTAAGTGTTGTGGAGCTTCTGTTTCTTTTCATCTGTGTTTAACTGGCATATCACATAGCATAATGTGCATCTTATTCAATCACATCAAAGACCCGACCCTGTTTCCATAAACACCACTGACAATTACGTCCTTTCAGCAAGACCTCAATACAATAACCTATGTTTTACATTACTACGTTTCTATAGTAGCACAAAGTGGAGTCTTCTCAAGCTATGTGAGATACTGCTCAGCTGCAAAGGGAGGTGGTGACAGTGACGGGGCTAACTGGAGGTCAACCTGAAATTCTGCTGTCTTGGGTAACTCTGGTGTGCGAGTTAGTTTGCTATCAGGATAGGAGGGAATTTAAAATACGTATGCTTGTGACACTGAATTGGGAAAAGATGTTGTATGCAGTTACTGTGGAACAACTTCATAAATAAACAAGGTCCTAAGTAGTGTGCAGAAGAAACACTTTTTTTGCCTGTGATGGGAGAGGTGAGATTGTGAATAAATCCATTAAAGATCGAAACACACAGATGATGGGAACATAATTATTTAGGGGTTTGTTGAAGAGAGAAAAAATTTAACCTTCAGTTTTTAAGATTAAATTAAATAAAATGTGTTTAATGAAAAATACCTATTCCACTTCTATAGCCAATATATGAATTGTCTTATGCTACTAGACTATATTCATAACTCCAGTGAAAACAGACACATGCACTGTCTGTTTTTAGGAACTATTTTTATTTCTTCTCTGCTCTCTCTCCACAGGACTTTTGTTTCAGATTTTAGTTCCCAAGCAGTAATCTGCTTTTAGTGTACTTCCCTGTGCTGGGTGAGTCAGTGTCTTTCTCATTTTCTGGGTAGACCTAAAAGTACTGTCCCGCTAGTGTGATTTTGCAGTAATGCTGTTGTAATTCCAAGCAGGATTAAAACAGTAAAACGATTGCAAGGAAACACACTTGTCTCTTCAGGGTCCTAGGATATCATAGAATCCCAAACTGGTTTGGGTTGGAGGGGGCCTTAAAGCTCATTCAGTTCCAACCCCCTACCGTGGGCAGGGGGGGTTCCACTAGACCAGGTTGCACAAAGCTGCATTCATCCTGGCCTTGAACACTGCCAGGGATGGATCATCCACAGCTTCTCTGGGCAACCTGTGCCAGAGCCTTACCACCCTCACAGTGAAGAATTTATTCTTAATAACTAATCTTTCAGTTTAAAGCCATACCCCTTGTCTTGTCCCTCCATGTCCTTGTAAAAAATCCCTCTCCAGATTTCTTGTAGGCTCCTTTAGGTACTGGCAGGCTGTTTTAAGGTCTTCCTGGAGCTTGTTTTTCTCCAGGCTGAGGAACTCCAACCCTCTTAGCCTGTGTTTATAGGCAATATCTCCAAGACAATGAATCTGCACTTACTGGATACAGAAGGCATAGTTGTTTAGTATTGCATTTTCATTGCTAGAAGGTTAGAGTACAGTCCTGATCTCTGCCAACTCTGTAGGGAGTTTTTATGTGGAAATCTATGGCTTCAGAAATGATGTTGATTTAAAGCATTCACTTTTCTTTTTGTTTTTCAATAATTAATTCTTCTTCCCTTCCCAAGAAGCTCCAATCTGACAGCTCCCATTGACTCTACATGGTGTTGTAGATGATCATCTGAAAATTTATGGCAGCATCTCAAAATGATCACTCTCCAATTAGTTACTAATTCACAAGGCATTTTTATTATAATGAAGACTTGCTGATGGCCCAGTAAACAACCATGTCATCTGTTTCAGCTCTTCTGGAAGGTTATCAAGTGATAGACTTGCTACATGGTGGTACTCTTAGCTGTTTCATTTCCATTTGACCATTTTTCTTTGAGCTGTCAAGTATACATACCCTCTAAATAATCTTTGAATCTGAGAGGACTGATTAGCTACCTGTGGAGTAATATTCTAAGTGCCTGTGTTAGCTTTATTACCATAATAGATCAGTTCTGTATTTGTTTTACTGTGCCATGTTGCATTGTGGCACATTTTAATTTGCTTGTAGTAGTACAAATATCAGAATATCTGTTACATATGGTATCTGTAAAACCTTATTGCCGACAGGTTCTTTTAAGGAGTAGTTAATCACAAAATCTTTCTTGTATGTATAGCTGGTAGAGCAGAGCAATATGTTACACTTTGAAAAGGCAGTTAAACATCTCTGCATCAACACTTTCCTGCTTTTTATCAACACAAATGTTTTCCTTACAGTCTCTTATCTTTTCTAGCTAAGCATTTTGGAGCAGTTGCAGGTATGTAAGACATGACAACTCTAGATAACTGATTCTCAGCTGGTACACTCAAAGGATAACTTGTGAAACATAGGTGACATGGTGGAAGATTGAAAAAAAAAGAAAAAAATTATGAAGTATCAGTACTGAAAACTTTTTATTCAAACAGTTACTGCAGTATTTGGAAAGCTTTCAGATTTTTGATTAGCATTATTGCCACCTTTTCATAATGAATTCTGTCTACTAGGAAAGTTCTGGGTAGTTTATATCCAGTCTAAGTAGTGGATAGCTGTCTGCCTGTTTGGAGACCAGGCCACTGGTTGAGACCCATGTCTTACCATGACAGTAATTGTTGATCCTGGACATTTTTAATGTGAATAATGGAAGATAGGATGGAGTGAGCACACCTCAAAACAGAAGATGCTGAATTTTGCATTTTAAGCCAAGGTATGGTGACGCAAAGCTGACATACAGGTTCTAATGAGTGACCCAATCAAACTACCTATCTGCACTCCTCACAGAAGTGACATCATCCATATAGCTAGGATATCATATGCATGTATATGGCATTCAGAGAAGGTTTTCCAGACATCTGAATGTGTTTATTAACAATGTAGTTATCCTTGCAGTGAGCACTAAAATCAGTTTAACTTAGAAAGTATTGTAAATCAGGATTAACACAACTGAAATTAGTGTTCCATAAGGGAGCCTTGCATCTCATTGAAAACTGACTGGAAGGTCTGATTTTGAATTCCTAATCTCTCAAGTACAGATGACCAAACCCCTTTATTTGATTTAATTAAATAAATAGCTAGCTATAAAGAGTGAAAGCAAAAGTGTTCTTGTCCTTACAATAACCCCTCTCTGGTTCATTTGCTACTTTGAATAGGAGGAGGGCTCAGGTGTTATCTCCTGCTGACCCAGCACTGTTCTGCCTATTCATATGAAGCACAGTGAAGGCAATGTAACATCCTGTGCCTGTGAGATGTAGGCACATTCAACTCGATGCTTATAAAAAGGATGTATGAAACAAATACCCCAGGCTTTTGTGTGCCTTTAAATACTCTGAGCAGATGTCACCTTACGTTAATAGATACAGTTTATTTGTAAATGGGAGACAAAAGATGCTGAAAGAATACATGCAAAGTCACCAACAACCATCATAACTCTCAAACAGATAAGAGAGGTTACATCTGCATCAGTTACACAGATGGGAATCAGGACTTAATACAGAAGCTTTAAACTGAAATCCAGTTGCCATTTATTCAGCATTTCTGTGTTATGGGGAAGGCTCAGCATAGTTCCTGAACTGTGGTGAGTTCAGTTCAGTTTGTGAACTGAAATACACTGACCTCAATCCCGGTGCCTTGTTTTGAAGAGGGACAGAAAGACATGTAGGTGCTATCCAGACCAAGGTGTCATGGTTTAAGCCCAGCTGGTAACTCAGAACCGCACAGACTTTCACTCACTTCCCTTCCTCCCTGCTCCTGGCAGGATAGGGAGAATTGAAAGAATGTAAACCCCACGGATTATGATAAGAACAGTCCAGTAACTAAAGTATAATACAAAACCACTACTAATAATAATGATAAGGGAAATAACAATGGGATAGAACATAAAACTAGAAAGGAAAAAAAACCCAATAAACACAAGTGATACACAATACAACTGCTCACCACATGCTGACCAATGCCCAGTCTGACCTGAGCTTTCAGGGTGTCTCCCCCCAGTTTATATACTGTGCATGACGTGCTGTGGTATGGAATACCGCTTTGGCTAGTTTAGGTCAGGTGTCCTGGCTCTGCTTCCTCCCATCTTTTTGTGCCCTTCTTCACTGGCAGAGCATGAGAAACTGGAAAGTCCTTGATCGGAGTACATGCTTCTGAGCAACAACTAAGACATCAGTGTGTTATCAGCACTGTTCTAGTCTAAAGCCCAAACCCAGCACTGCACCAGCTACTAGGAAGGAGAAAAATTGTTACAGCTGAAACCAGAACACAGGGCAGAGCACCTGTCTTGCTTTACAGATTAACAGTCACGTCTTGTTCCCAGAGTTTCATTAATACAAGTCTGCATCTGGAAGCCATCCTTGAGCCATTTGTCTGCCTGGTCGTAGGTGGGGGGAAAGACTTTTCACAAGAGCTTACCAGATGTACAGGAAGAGAGAGTGCACCCTTCTCCCTCTCTGCCCCCAGTCAAACTCATCCTAATCCTGTGCTGCCTGAACAGTGAGGACTATTCAGTCTTCACTGCTTAAGTAAAATCCTGACCTTGCTGAAGTTTTCCCACAATATTCAGAAGTAAAAAGGTTCTTATGCTCTGCTTTTGATGAAAGTAACTTCATTTGCAAATCTGAGATTTGCTTATCCTGTCTTTCAAAAGATTTTATGAATCTTCAGTAGGGTAACAAAAGGGGATGATCAGTCTTCAAAGAGAGAAAGGAGTTGCTAGCAAGATCTGAAAGATTTGAGGAGAAGGAGTTGATTTCTTACAGAAAAGGCAAAAAGATTTTGGGTGTTGGGGTCCCAAAGTGAGACACTTGGAGAAGGTGCAATTATTGGTAAATTTATTAACATGCAAATGTGCAAAGGAACTCAATACTTTACAGTCATTTTAGGTATGTTCCATTTGAGAAATTAGAGTTGGACATCATTTTGATCTTGTCAAGCCCCTATAATAGTAAGAATTAAAAATACATTTTCAGGAAAGGTGAGTGCAATGTAATTTTGTAACATACCATATATATCTGTATTACTGAAAGGGCCACTTTACTTGATATTTTGACTGTGATGAAGCTCTTCAGGGCAGAATGCGTCATCTTCATTTGGCCAATACTTCTATATTTATCGTGAGCTTCATAATATTTTGGTATTTTACTTATAAGCTACCAAACACGAGACTATGAAAAGTTACGTTTTTCTACATAGAGTCAAGAGGGAGAAAAAGTATTTCAACTAGAGGATAGTACTTGTAAAAGAAAAACTCGCACAGACATTTAATCTGAAAGTAATAAGCGTATTTCTACACTGTCCAGAGTAGCTTTCCAGCAGGAGTGGAAGGAAAGAAAGATCTAGCTTGGTCTCTCCAGCTCTGTAAAATCATAATAATCTGGAATAGGAGGATGTGAACATCTAAACAGGCTTTTGCTTCTAGGTCTGTGTTTTTAAGCACCAAGTAGAACCAGGAGTTTCATGCACAGAAAACAGACTGTATGTACTGCTCTGGCTTTAAGCAACCTGCTATAGTGAAAGGTGTCCTAGGTTAGAACTAGATGATCTCTAAGTTCCCTTCCAACCCAAACCTGATTATGAATTTGTGATTCAGGAACAGGTTGTAAAATAGCGCCTACGCTTAATATCTGATTTTGACTGAACAGTAAGAACCATCACATGCAGCTTATTTCAGTACTGTGATGTCCGCTGTCATTTGAGTTTCATTAATTTCTTATTCAGAAATGACCAAAAAGTGCTTTGAAAAATAGCAAGAAGTGCGTAAGGGCAGTAACACAAGAACTGTAAAACCATGGAAGAGCACCATGGCAGAGAGGAGAGGAGTGAGTTAATATCCCTAAATGTCCTGCCAACGGGAACAAAATAAATCAGTTTCTCTGGAAGCCAAAACAGGACAACATGAAGTCCCTACAAACAGTAGGACTGTGGGGTCTCCAAGGATGTTGTCTGAACTGATGAAAGAAAATGTGTGTGTCTCTACAAACAATACATAAGTAGAGAACCTTTGCCTTTTTTTGTTTTTTTTCTTTTTTTAGTATGATTGTATGCATAAAGAGATATAACCTCTGAGAATGTCCTGCTGCCTGGAGTATATTTTCTGACATCCTGAACTCCAATCAGTTTATTTTTTCCCCTCTGGACTATGGACATCTTTTGAATACTCAGGAGGAAGGATGGCCTATGTCTCCCAACCTTCCTAATGCCACTTTATCAAGAGCTACCTACTGTGAGTTATAACATATACTGTCAACCTGAAGTTGCCCAGTAACATACATGATGCTTTCTCTAAATGAATGCCGGGGAGCCTTCTATCACAGGTATGTGATGGCTATCTACAAAGCATCTTCCATACAGAACATCTCCCTGTTACCATGCCCTCTCTTCTGACAGAGTATATCATAAAAGATTGGCAAATCCCACATCTTACAGTAGATTCAGTAAGGTCTCTTTAGTTGCAGGATTACCATTGAAAGCAGCTGACAAGGAAGTCTGTTTTGTCTGATGGTAGATGTACCTGCCATTGAAGTAATTACCCATTTCCATCACTGACTTCAATGCCATCTCCCTTTTATGTGCTTACCCACATTGGTTCTGGTAGGAGTTCAAGTTAGATGCAAAGGATCGTGTCTGGCATGGCACTGGAGAGAGTAGTAAGTGTTCCAAGCCTGAACTGCAGGAGAGACATCAACAATCCTAAACTTTCACCATTGAGAAGTTCATCCAGGGCTCCAAAGAAGAAAATGATTCTGCAGTTCTCACCATCACAGAGATGGTTTTGTTGAAGTTTCAGCATGCCAGCTGATTACCTAAACCTTTGAGGGCTTTTTGCCAAAACCCCAAAGAGAGAAAAATGGGAATAAAATAGGTCTGTTATTATTTTGTTGAGACAGAGCAATTTTGTGTTAGTGCTAAATGGCATGGAATTTAAATAATTTAGTACTCCTTTTGGTTCTTTTTGGTTCATTAGACAGATTCGTAGGCTCTGAGCTCTGGCCATTCGTGCTATGATAACTGTTGTTTTAAGAAAGATTAAACTCTTGTCAGGCTATGAGCGCTCTCTTATGTGTAGAGAGATCCCACAGGAAAGAGTTAATCTTACACCTTCCTACCAGAACTTTTTTTTAATTAAAGTCCCTTGCAAGACTGCCAGCACTTTACACACAAATGTTTTGCTGAATTTTTGCCTCATTCTGTTACAGGCTACAAATCAAATCAGAACATCACTTTTGCCCACTGATGAAATGGTAGGATTTATATTTCTATGGTGCAGTTCATGTCTAGACAAGGCAAATGGTACTATTGGAGTGCACACCATCATTAATTTGGGACTTAGCAACTGTAAACAACCATATTTTTTATTTTCATTAGAATTAGCACATGAACTAGCATTTAGTAATAAAATATTAGTACCCTAAGCAGAAGCCACATAATTTTCTGAGATGGAAAAGGACAACAGTGATGTGGTAGCTTCTGTCTTCATAGGGATCTAAAGCTGTTTCACCTCAGTTCTGAGTATTTATTCATCAGTGTCTCCAGGGCAAGGGAATAACTTTAACTGTCCACTTCTAAGGGTCAATATGAAGGTTTCTTTACTAAGGTAAGTTTGTAACCATTAGGGTTATGTTTTTTCATAGTTGCCATCTGGCTTTGGTGGTGTCATACCTGGTGAAACCAAGTCCACACAGATATTCTGGAAAAAACAGAGTATGACCTATTGTTTAATCCTTCATTTCTTGTAAAGGTTTATTTTTACAGGAGCATTTTATAAGCTGGCTTTCTGTAACTTCTTTTTTTTTTTTTTTTTTTTTTTTAAATTATTTTTTAAATATCTTTTTAAAAATGATTCCACTCCTACTTAAACAATTCTTATAAGTTGATATATTAATTTTTATGGACTAAAATTTGAGAAGAGTGATTAACAACCTGAAAGAGGGGGAAGGGAAGTCCTACATTAAGAAGATTGGCAGTGCTTCAGCTAGAAGACTATGCTATGGCTGAGGCTGTCGCCAAAAATAGAATTGGATTAACAGAAGAAAGGCAAGTAGCTAAAACTAAGGTCAAAGCAGAAACTGATGCTTTAGAAGCATCTCATACACCAAAAGATAGGAAAAGATACTCAAGGAGTTTCCTATTATATACAGATGTGAAAGAGAAAATCAGTTCACACTGCAGAACTGTGAAAGAAGACTCAAATAATAAAGATCAAGAACTAAACTTTAATATATGAGGAAAAATGCAATAACCTTTTCTGGTTGTTTATACAGATTTTAACATGCATACTGTTAGTTGTAAAGAAAATAAGCTGTAAAAGACAGTTGTAATAATGCCAATACGTACATAATCAAAGGAACAGTAAAATTAAATTGAAATCTCATTCAGGTGTGGCAACATAGTGACCAGTCAAGCTGCACAGCTTGTACCTTAATTACTCACCTAAAATTGGGCTCAAGTAGATACAAGTTCTGCCTGATGCCAATTATTACAGCTCCATTCACACTAATGAACTCCAGCCCCTTAGTTTGTGGGTGTGAGAAGTTAATGCATACATCTAAGAAGACTTTAAAAGAGGAGAAAGGAAGAAAGCTGTATCTGTAGAGGTTTTGGTAGAATAAGCTATGGCATTTAGGAGTCTTGTTCTTCCTTTCAGCTTTGGTTTTCAGTCAGGTGAGTTTTTTTTAGGGTTTGAGGGGAGGGAAGGTTGTTGTTACTGCGATAATGTGTTTTTAATATGTTCACCTTTAGTGCTCTGAGGTAGATACTGGCTTTGCTTAATCTTTTGTTCATTTTTTACTGTGGGAAAGCTGAAAACCTGTGTTCCTGATATGAAGTCTTATAGCAAGTAAAGGCAAAAAGTCTGCTTTTACTATAATGGTTTTATTCTTTTTATCTATCATTAGATACTGCTTGGTAAAAATATAGCTAAAACTTAAACCTGGAGAGGAAATAACTATAAATCTTTATCAGAATAATTCCTTCATGTAATTCTGTGTTCATGTTGCTTTTGTCATATACACTTAAACTGTGTGACTTGAGCACTGCAGTGGTGATTCTCAATAGCTGCATGGCATGAGTTATGTTAAAGATGAAAGGTGTACTTAATGTGAGAGACTCCTTCAAATTTATTTGGCTGCAAAAAGAACTGTTATTTTAAGAATGAGCTCAATATCACGTTAGTAACTGCATGGAAGGAATTTCTATCTATTAAGTGCCTCTTCTATTCACAGTAAACTAGAACAGCTATGTAGAAATAATGTGGTAATAATATTTCTGAAGACCTTTAAACATGATAAACTAAAGCTTACCTGCTGGGTACTTCTCATAAATGAGCAAGTATCTTCTGTAATAGTAGTGGAGGGAAGAGAAAGGAGCTTTTTAGGCTTGCGGAAAAAAATGCTGCATGGGATTTGTTCCCAGTAGTTGTTTGAGAGAGCTTGTTGCTTGTTCTCATCTTCTACTTTAAAAAAAGAAGAAAATAAAAGAAAAAGTGAAGCTTATACCAGGGGTGGGATTGACTCTTTCCCTTTGAAAAGTTGTCTCCTCCTCATTCATGGAGGAATGAGAAACTTGAGCAACCTGCATCTAATCCTGGAAACTCGGCATTGTCTGAAACTTTGTCCTGAAGAACTTAGAGCTACTTTTGGACTCTTAAACCATTCCCTGCTTTTAATAGAAGGAAAGAGAACAGTGGCTGAAGTCTAGCTTGATAAGACTTTCTCAGGAATGCAACAGTTGTGCCTGGCTGTATGCAGTGTCAGTAGAAATTGAGTCAGCTAGATAGTGATGTTTAGCTTTCAGTGATGGTTGGTTGGTTTGGGCTTTTTCCTTTCCTCCCCAGGGCTACTTTTTTAGTGAAAAACTGCTCCAGTGCTAGCATGTGAGTCATAAGCATAATTTCCTCTAAATCCACAGCAGGCTGTGCAACACTAGATAATAAAATATTGACAGGGTCTGTGATCTTGTCTTTGCTCATTCTGGTAGCAGTTCCAATAAAACTCTGCCCCTTGCAAAGAGATACTGGAATGACTCAAAAATAACAGACGGATACAGTACAAATATGCTTAAGCCTCAGCAGTGATGGCATAGGTCAAGCTGAAACCTGATGGGATAGAAAAAAGAACACTTAATGTTTTGGCAATGACAAGCCTTGGGTGAACTGTAGCAGGAGACATGTGTGGTCATGGCCCCAGCTGCTCCAGTGAGTGTAACTCTGCCTCAATCAAATTAGTTGTCACCCATCTGCAGCAGTTCAGGGTCTCATCTATAGGCTTCCCAGAAAAAGCTGTAGAAGCAAAAGAAGGACAGATCTTTCAGAGATCAAGCCACTGATACTATCATTCTTTCCTCTTTTTAAAGAAAGAGATACTTTTGAAAGTCATCCAGTACAAATACTGCAGACAAGATAGCTGTTCCATGAAGAACAACTAGTGTAAGAAGGTAGAAATTTTCTAGTAGAATTCTTTATGGGGTAAACTTTTCTAGCTATACTTGCAATATAGGACTTCAGCATAACAGTAGTGGGTGGGTAAATAATACTTATCACTGCAGTATTAAAATAACCGGCAATTATAACTTTCATATAATGTGCTTTAAAGGGAAAAGGAAGGATACACATCAGATTCTAGCTCAATAAGCTTTCTTGTCATCTGTGATCTCACCTTCTGACTGAGGCTGTAGAGCAGAGATGAGGCTGGCTGATACTGCAAAACCCCTTGTCTGTCAGCAGTGCTCTAGTCCTGCAGGGGATGGGAAGAGGCGTGTGGTGGCAGCTTTTATCTTGTCCTTGGTTAAACATAGAACTGCTGTTGCGTTTTCTTGTTTGGAAGCCTGCTTATACATCTGCTACACTAAAAATAAACTTGTCCTACGCTGAAGGTTTTAAAGTTCATAAATCTGTCCTGAGATTTGTGTAGATGTATGTCTTCATTAAGCTGCTCTCAATATTATGAGCTGTGTTCTGGTTTTGGTTGTTCTTGTTGATACAGATCACTCATAAACAACAGGAGAAGTTCTGCACTGAATTCTTCAACTGGTGTTCAAGTCTAGGAGTACAAGAACTGCTCTTCTGGGTCCAAAAATAAGAAACCTGAAATGCAGCCACCCACTCCTCCAGCCCTGCTGTAACTCTTGGGGAGGTGTTGGTTTCAGTCCAGCCTCCAAGTCCTCTGGAAACTGCCAGGTGGTGGTGAGGGCTGTTAATACAGGAGCATCTATGCTAGTGTGAGAATTAAGGTGCCTTGAAGGGAAGGAAATACGTTAGTGCCAGAAAATTCATTGCTGAGGAATGTGTTACCTCTCTGCATGCCCTATCTGTGTTGTGATGGTGATCTAGGATAGCAGAGTCACTCTGCAATGTATCTGTTACTCTTAGAGCTCTGAAGATAGCCTGAGGCTTATTTCTTCTTCTTGCTGTTAATACTTAATGGTGATGTCCACTTGGCACTGAGGATGGCATTTCTTGTTTCTCTCACTGAATCAGTGATGGGTCTGTATGGGTGAACCTCATGGCTCTGGGATTTGGTCCAGTTCTTCACATGCATGTGGAGTGTCCCACCATGTTGGGATTGCTGAACAGTAACTTGTTGTAAGGTGGAGGGCTAAAATATTCTGTCTGATTAACAAGATGGTATTAATTTTATTCCTGCATGATGTCAGTCTTCAACATAGCAGGTATTGCATTAGAAAAATTAGTATAAGAGGTAAGTAAGAACATGATAGCTTAATTGTATTAGTTATTATACCGGGCAGTTGCAAAGATCCTGTTTTCTGCAATGCATTTTGCTGCTGCATGAGATTGCTGGAAGTATATTGTAATTAGTGAGAATGAATTGGTTGCCCATTTCTTCTCCTGTATGGTTCCATTAACAGTTATAGTAAACCTTTAATAAATACAATGAGCCACATAACCCACACAAGCCTGCGTGGCTTGGTATATGCTGTGTTCTATAACAGTACCATGCAGTCAGGTCTTGGATCTGATTTACTATTTCTTTAACAACTTGGTATGACACTTGTTTAAAGATGTTGCCTCAGTGAGGAGAGTAGACTGTAACTTCACAGGTGGCAGAATAGTAAAGGTTTAGTTGATTAATAATGTGGTGTTCTTAGTTTAGCAATCAGTTGCAGGAGATCAGGAACAACGTGACAACGATCAATATGATCAAACGTTGAACACTTCATTACAGAAAAGACAGACCTATATACTCTGTCAGCACAGACTAGTTAGCATTTGATTGGTTTACATAGTAAGACGCCCCTCAACAACAAGCCTTCTTTGTTTTGCAA
>JAOEHX010021382.1:0-20251 GCA_025448015.1 Bolborhynchus lineola | reverse complement strand
GAAGGATGGTGAAATTCTGTAAATCAAGCATCCATACAAAGTCCCACTTCACAAAACTCCCTCCAAAGCTCTCTAAGTCTTACACTAAAATTGATAGCAAAACTCTTCAACTAGAGGAGAGTTTGCTCCTGAAAAGCCATGTGATGCTGAGGAACAAGAGCAGTGCTGAGGTGAATGTCGGAAGTCATCAAAATAGACACTATAATTTCTTACCTTACTTTATAAACCAGTCCTCCACTGGCTTGTGCGCTGCCACAGAAACGCCCATAGCAGAGGGCACAGCTGCCCTTGGGCAAGGCTTTCACTCCAAAATATGTCACTGGGTGTCAAGGGCTGTATTTCAGTGTCTGCTCCACCTATGTCTAATATTTCATTAGGGGCATTGACCGACTTGAGAGGTTTGGAGCAGTCTTCATGCGGCTTTGAGCTAGGAGTCAGAATGTCCTGAGTCTGGTTGGAATGGTGGGGAGTGCTGGTTGTGTTCATGAAAGTTTGTTTCTTCTGCATGCATCAACGTTTTAGTCAAAGAATCTGCTCCCATATCTTCAGATATTAACTATTAAACATGAGAGAACAGTATACTGCCTGACCCTTGTCTCTCCCTCTCAGCTAGTGTGCTCCCCTTCTGTAATGCAATTCTTCATCCTGCTAAGTGAAATCAAATGTCAAAGTTCACGAAAATATGCTGGGCGAAATGCGATATTTTTTTCCTGACTTTGTTGCAACATTGTCTCACTTTCTGTGTGAAATGTTCCACTCAGCTACACTCTGTAATCAAGGCTGAGGAAATATCAAGGCTCAATTAATTATTACAGTGCCCAGCAGGACTGCTGAAGTTGGTGGGTGGAGAACTCATTCCTTTTAATTTTGCATTGAGTCCTACCCTGTCACGTGAGTTCTCAGGTCAGAATCTCAACATACACTTTGTGAAGACTTTCATTTGAACTTCACATATCAGGAAACATGTTTTTCCATTTTGATACAGTACTAAAGTAAATGTTTATTTGTTTTACTTTGAATACCGTAATATTTTTTTCCCTGACCTGTGCACCTTGAATCACTTTGAAATTTTAGTGTTATTGTCCCTTTCACTGGATTGAATTTGTTATTCAGATGGTTTTCTGTGCATGTGATGAGTCCCTAGCAAATTGCCAACTGACTATGAAACTATGTGAATGAGGGAGATGGGGTTACAACAAGAGTTGGAGTATTTTAGAATAAAAAGAAAAAAATCTTCCTTGTCAATCTGTCCCGTTCTCTCTTGAAGCAAGAAAGAAACAGATCTTTCTTTTGGGCTGGAAATTTTGCAGATGTTAATTTTTTTTTGTATTTAATTGGCTGTATTGTTGGTGACATGAACTTTTGCTATGGGAAACTAAAAATGTTTGAATAATAAACAGAAATGGAGTGCAATAATTATATGTCTTATTTACTAGAAAGCATTGAATTTATTATTGCAGACATCATTGTCATCAGGGTTATCATTGTTGTTATAGCTTTGTTGAGATGCATCATTTGGAAACCCAGAGAAGCTAACTGTGCTCTACACTGGGTGAACACAAAATAAAAATCTGGTCCCTTCTGCAAAGAGCTTGAAGGCCAGGGGAAGAATTGTTAGTTCTTCCTGACAGAAGAATTCATTTGTGATTAAATTTCTTTTGTTTTCTCTTAGATGATTTATAGATGCTTTAAAAACTCTGTGACTGCTCTAAACTCCATTGAAATCAATGCAGAAGCACAGCTAGGACTGATTTATTCCTTGTCATGTGGAAACCTACAGCTTATATGTACCAGCATTGCTTCCCATACCATTGAAATGCAACCACTTCTTGTGTGGAATATAGCAACTTTTACACAGTTTCTTTCAATGAAAAAAATAATAAGCTTGACTCTTTAATGACAGAAAACAAAGAAGACTATCTTTATCTCATCAAGCTTCTTGGCAGTGTTAGCAGATCTGGCCTAGTGCAATTATTGTCTTCTTTTTGAGTTTACTGAGGAAACTGGCGTAATATCTCTGTTTTTTTTCCATCTGATCTCAAGTGACCGCAACTGCTCAGGGCTTTGGTTTTCTCTGATCTAAACGATTGCAGCTCAAGCACCAGAGTGTCCTCAAGCACCATGCTGGGAGGCTGGCTCCGCACTGACTCAGAAGGGAGCATTCCCATCTAGCTGACTCACCAGCACTCCACTCACTGCCAGCAATCCAGATATTAAACTGATCCTCCATCAACATGGGGAGGGGGAGGGAAGAGAACAGATTAGTTTTTAAAAATGAAATACTGATGGTACTGAGTGCATCAATTGGCCCATTTTGCCATATGTAATAGACCAAACAAAACAACATATATGGCCAAGTTATTTAAGTTTGTAAAGCAGATGCTGTGTGAGCTTCTGCCTTGTTTTTTTCACAGGGTTGTTTATTACATATTGCATCCAGACAAATTCATTGTCCTTTCGATGGGTCTTCAGAAGCAAGGCTTGTGAACTTAATTTTTCCTGCTCCGTCTCTAGCTAGACTGGGTGAAATGTTTTTAAAGAGAAGGTTTGGACAGTCATTATTTTTTATTAGATCAACTGAAACAGTTGGTTAAAAAGCAACAGGCTTGAAGGCACGCAGACTCATCTTCAGGTTGGAAACCGTATAAAAAAAGGAAGCAGTGGTAAAGAATATGCTGCATTACTTATTATTTGGGGGCTTTTTTACATAATGCTTCAATAAGTTCTTTTTCCAAAGTAACAAATAATGCATTTACAGTAGATCTGTCACTGGTTTTGGATGCTGCAAGCTTCTAGAATCTTTCTCAAAAAAATAAGATTAGTTTTTCTTACATAGAAACTGAAAATCAATGTTACCAAGCAAAATTCTGAAGATAATAGTGTCAGAAAAATGTACAGGTTAATAAAGAGATTTTAATTAAATAATCTTGACAATTTTGAATTTTCTAACAGCTTTTATTCTAGTGAACTTAATTCCATAGCAGAAATTTACTTATAAGAATAGTGATTCTGCCCTGTCAAAAAACCTCTTTGACTAGAAAGAGTTGACAAGATTGACTGCTTCCCATTTTGGTTTGACAGAATTACATACTCAGATGGGGAAATAGTTTTTAAGGAAACCCTGAAGAGTGCTAGACATGACTGTATAAAACTGAAAAGTTTTAGGAACTTTTAGCAGGAAATTACATTACAGATCTGCTCCTGTCTTCATGATCAAGGATTATGTGGCTGGGTTTTTTTAAGTGAAAGGAAGTCAATCTTATTTTTCCAAATGAAAACATTTAGGGAATATATAGGAAAACGTATTAGCAGGGGCAACCCTGAATTTCCTGGGGGTTATGCCTATAGTAAATTTAAAAAATGCGTCACTTAAGTTAGAGGGGCTTCCTTAAATTTCATCTCTTTCCTTCCTCTTTCTTTTCCATTTTCCCTCCTTGGTTGAGGGAAACCAAGGAGGTTATCTATCACCTCTAGATAAGTGGTGTTTATTGTATACTTTTCTTTGGCTCAGTGAAAGATGATTGTGTTTTTTGGATGGAAAGTCATGTGTTTTCTATTATTCTACATCTTTAATTTAGCTCATGGACAGAAGCCCAGTAACTGAACATGGTTACATTATAAATCAATTACTTTCCTAGCTCTTCAGCTCCAAGGCACATGTGAGATATAAAAGTGTAGCAGAAATAATACTTTCTTTTTTTTAATTCAGGTTAAAAATTTTGTTATATATTAAAAGCAGTGTAAACATGAAATTAATTTGTAGCAGTGTGAGAACATAAATCTTTACTTGCAAGTAGCCAGTGAGGATTGTGTGGATCTGGCCACTTCCCCTTGCCAAGAAAAGACCCAAACTTGATTGCACCTAAAGTGAACTGTGTGGTAGATGATTGGTTGAAAAAGTGCACTTAGTTCCTTAACAATAGACATTAAACAGCTGTGGGGCTTTGTGCTACATCTTGTTACTAGAGTTAGATTGTTTAACCTTTCTTTAGGGAAAAAAAATGCATAGAATAATGAAGAAAATATTCGAGTTCTTAATACCTCAGTGTATATTGGAGAACCATCCTTCTTTCTGTAATAACACATGAAGTACAGTGCACTAGATTGCATTTTTAATGCTTCAAGAACATTACTTTGCAATGAATGTGCTTCAGAAAAACAGTTTTGCCCTGTATTTTATTGTGTGAGTTAACACAACAAATACTATAAATCCAGTAATTACTAATTGCCTCCTCCATTATAATGTAAGAAATGAATCATAAACCTTTTATTACTTTAACGGTGGACTACAGGAAGGATTAATCTTCCAGTGAAGCATTTTTCATATTTACCTGTTCCTTTCCGTTATACTCTACTCATTTTGTCTTCCTATTTAATACTGCATAATGACCCCCTACTGGGAAAGGTGGGCCCAAAACTTATCAACAGCCTTGGCATCTGCTGATTAATCTGTTCAGCTGTTGGTGGTTTAGCAATTATGCCTTGGTGGGGAGAGGAAACAAAATTAGGATGTAATTCTAAGTAGCCTTTTACCATCCGTTGCTTTAGTTGTGGTATGCACACTGCTGCACTTCTGAAATGCAGGATACTTGAAAGCTTATGTATGGATGAGACTGACAAAGGGAAACTGAGGCGCATGAAGTATTACATGAATTATTACTATCAGGAGTCAAATATTTATGCAGATTTTGCTTTGAGACCCTGAAATAATTGTGCACCTGGATTCATTTTGTCTACACAAAGTGAGATTTATTAATGAATTTGGGATTGCTCTTGACTTTGAGATATTTACAACAGAGTTCTAAATGCCTTTTTCATGTGGCATTTACCATTGTTATTATTAGCAGTAATTATTTTAGATTATAATGCCACTGAGAAGCCCTAACTGATGTCTGACCCTTGCTGGTAGGAGGTGTACAAATGCATGTGAAGTGGCAGCTCCTGGTCCAGAAAGTTATAAGTGTAGTGTAGAGGGAAGAAGTTCATTAACTACTTTCCTGTTTAATCAGTGGCTGAACAAAGCAGAGGACTAATATCTTGCCTAGTTACAAATTCTGTCTGTTCTGTGCTGTCTCTTTTCAAGCCTAAACACCTTATGAAATTATTCATTTTACTTTGCACAGTGGATGGCGTCCAACATATACAGCCCAAGTGGTCTTCTTTAGGGGAAAAATTCCTTCTAAGCATTTTGTCTGTTTCAAAAACTGAGTTGTAAGACTAATACATCACTTGGGGCAGATGAATAGGTTTTGAGGAAGGAATAAATCTTGTTCACCTTGAGATCCCTGTCTTTCTTTCTGCCAGGGTAATGCAGCCTAAATTCTGTAATCTCTAATACATACCAAGGTACAGACAGGTGGTGTAAAGGTCTGAAATGTAAATGGGAGGGGGATTTTTGTTATGGCCACCTTTGATCTCTATCAGTGAAAATAAGAAGCAACTCTTCTGAAACTTGTGGATTTGCAGCATTTCACATCTAGAAGTTGACACAGAGTCCCAAGTAAACTACCCAGCTCTGAAAATAGAAAATACTATGAATGGGAATAGAAGGCTGAGAAAATGAGAGTTGAAGGCTTGAAGTAACTTAAAAGACTTAGCTTATGGATGAGTTCTTTCCCCCCTCTACAAATACCAAAAAAAGGTGTGAGAAATCTCATTAGTTTGAACGTGTTAGTTCTGTGGTATGTAGGTTTAACATAGAAGAAGGTTAGAAGCCAAGATGCATGCTAATCTAGAGAATTTACAATATGAATCAGTTCCTGGAAAACTTTTCTTCATACAGGAGCCTCACCCTCCCTCCCCACATCTTTTTGGATATGAATGACCCATGCACATAAGTAAACACTTGTATGAATTCAGTAACAACTGAGGTCTTGAAGCCTGGTGAGGTGAAACGAGAGGACAAAGTAGCCATACAGCATGAAGCTGGGTAGGAGGATATGCTTGCAATATGAACAGTGTTCAGCAACAAGTGAAAAATCTTCCAGAATGCTCAGCTTGCTTCTTCTGTTGTTGTACTGTACCTGTGTTTAAAGCTGTTCAGGTAAACAGAGCAAATATTTTCATCTCTGATGGCCTTTTTAGACTGCTAGAATGTCACTGTTTTCCTCCTTGAAATATAGTACCAACTCCTGCTTTCTTCTTGTAAGTCATACTAGTTCAAATTACCTGACATATTGATAGGTAGTATTGTAATATAGGATAATATGACCAGAACAGTGGTATTGTTTGCATTGCAGAGCAAATCATCAATGTGACAATGTTTTGATTTAAACTCAGCCCCTATTCCCTTTTGTATTTCAATGATTAAGTGGACAACTTCATTTCTCTTGATCTATATTTATATCTGAAGAGTCAAACAACAGAATGTATCAGGAGAAATATTACTTGTCATTGTCCAGCTCAGCATCTTCGATTACAGGTTTCTCAAACTGTAATTTATTGCTAAAAATTTTAGCTTGTTTTGAATGTCTGCCCAGGTGCTTGTGAGGAGAAACCAAGGCTCCAGTTCCAGCCAGTTCTAGTCTAGCTCATGTGAAGGACACAGCTGAACCCATCAGCCAAGATGGCAGGATCACTAGTGCCTTTGGGATCATGTATTTAAGAGAGCCAGCAAAAGCTGTAAGAGGGAGGAAGAACAGGGAACAAAGAGAGTGAGATGCAGCAAAAAGAATTCTGAGGTCCAGAGGACGAGGACGAGGACGAGGACGAGGACGAGGACGAGGACGAGGACGAGGACGAGGACGAGGACGAGGACGAGGACGAGAATGAGGACGAGGACGAGGAGGAGGAGGAGGAGGAGGAGGAGGAGGAGGAGGACAAGGCTGAAGACAAGGACAAGGTTGAGGACAAGGACAAGGTCAATGACAAGGACAAGATGCTCTATGATGAAGCAGATATTCACACTGCAGCACATGGGGAGGACCATGCCAGTATAGGTGGGTATTTCCTGAAGGAGCTGTGGTATTTGAAAAAGAGCCCACCCTGGAGCAGGGTAAAAGTGTAAAGAGGGAAGGAGCATCAGAGAGAATCCTTTACATTACTTTGCATTTTGAATGTTTTCCAGTTCCTTTCTGATTCAATGATCTCAAAACATCATAGAATATTTATTTACTAAACTTCAAAACTATGTTGTCAAATGGGAAAATATGGTAACATCCGTTTTGAGAGGAGTTAGTGATATAACCAGCAAAGTGACATAATCAGAGAGAGACCATGGGGCTCCTAAGGCTTCTCTTCTAGTTCTTTGCTCCAGGTTGTCATCTCTGACACTGAAATGCTTCAAAGCTTTGACAGAAGCCTTTTTACTATTTCTTCAAATCCTATTTCTGAATGCATTGTTTGTACTTTTGGTCAGTTCATGTTGGCCTCTCCAAATCCTGGCTCACAGGAGATGTTGTCTTGTATTTTACTTTGTGTTATACCAGCAGTTCTCAGCCATATCCAACATTCAGAAATGACAAATCAGCCTCCTGCATAGGCACTAGAGTGAATATAACTGGAAGGAGAGAGGGGAAGGAAATGATCCTTACTTCCTTCAGGGCTTCTGATCTCATGATTACAGGCTTTTTGTGTATATTACTACTGTCTGAAATATTTCTCAAAGAAATTCAACATTAATTTCTCACATGACTCCAGATGCTGAAGAATTTCATAAAAAAAGAGTACTGGAAAAGAAAAAAAATAAATTAAAAAAAAATCCTAGCCCACATGCCATTGGTTAGGGAGATTAAGGAGGGCAAAGAGAGATATAGAAGACTAAAATAACTGCTCTTTCGAATTAAGAAAAGTTTGTGGATAATCTGACTGTTCTGTCTGCTCTGTAAAGTACAGTGTTGCTTACAATTACAGCTCTATGAAGAAGCTTCATGTAAGTAAGTCATCATTCCCATCAAAATATGCTATAATTGTCATTACTAGTGGACTGACCATTTATTACAGACTTTTATTTCTTGAGAAAATACTAGTAGATGAAGAATTTGAGTGAATGTAGGTAAAAATATATCTTTGTATATATGTTTTATATGTATAAACACAAACCCAAATGTGAGCAAACAGCAACCTATGTAAATTTTGTGCATGTCTATCTAAGGTTTTAATGACAGCTCTAGCACTGTCTCAGGGTTATGGTTCATGAACAAAACAGTGATAAAGGACTTTTGCCTGTCACAGCTGCTAAAAAAAGAAGGGGAAGATGAAGAAGGAAAGAAAAGAAAAAAAGTTTATGTTAATTAAAAGAATTTTGCCTTAGAATCAAAGAGGCTGCGGATGAAGAAATCTGCAGAAATTATCTAAGACCGCCTCAACCTTAACATTTATTATTCAGTACCTCACTCATTGCCCTGATTATAAATATTTAATCACTCAACAACTGTAAGTGCTTGTGTCTTCCTGGAGGACCTGCAAGCATTAGGAAATAAAGGGAAGGGGGAAAGCAGGGAGGAGGGGTACTAGAAAGACAGAGAGCCTAAAAGATGTGTTGAGATTATGCAGGGACAAGTGAAAAGGTGTGAAGGATGTCAGTGAATTGGGCCTTTGTAATCAGGTTGCATGAACACCTGAACGCTAATTCATTTTGTTTCTATTCACTGGACTTCAAAGTCATATTTTTTTTTATTGTATGGCAGTCTCTGACAGAGGGTGCCCTTGGAGAACAGGCAGAAAATGTTCTTAATGAAAGCAGAGCCCCAAGCAGTGAGAGGTGCCATCCATGTACCCTCCTTTGTCTGTCACAAAAAAAGCAGCCTGGCTTGGCAGGCTTTTGGGCCTATCAATAATGCATGAGAATTACATCCACCCTCGTGCCAGGAGAAGGGAACAGCAGAGAAGAGGGTTGTGTTACACTACCCTGAACCTGAGTTTAGTTTCTATACATCTGCCCTCTTTGTACAGAATGCATACTTTTGAATATAGGTTCATAATGTGTGGCTTACATGCTCTATGAAGGAGTAGTGTGAATTACTATACCTGTGAGGGTTATGCAGATTTTCAGTCAATGCTACACTGGAGTAGGCTCTTTCAGCCTGGAATCCTGTGAGGTTAGTTGTGAGAGTTAGTTTCATATTGTGAGGGGAAAAAAAGATCTTAAAACCAGAGGGGAAACCCCTCTTCGCTTCTTAATACTTCACATTATTTGGAGTGTCCCCAATTTGTCTCCACAGTGAGGATTCCTGTTTAGACATGAGTGTTTTTCATGTTCTTTTCCTTTGGATTTTTTTCTTTTTTTTCTACTCAGTACAGAAAAGAAAAATAAATATCTTAAGAGTAAGTTTTTAATATATTTTCATGTAAGAATCAGGAACTTCCAAAATCTCAACATATTCAAAGGTATAGAATAAAGTTAAGGATACATTCTGTAAACAACAACTCTTTTTTAGTTTCTCTCTTGGAACAAAAACTGAACCCTTGAGGGCTTACTTCTTTCAGACAATATTGTGCACTTTTCATAATTTCTTGTATAAACGTCCTCCACGAGCACAGTCACAGGTGATTTGGAAAAGTACTCAGAGGTCTGTGTTTCCTTCTCAGAAGTTTCAGGGTGGAGTGTGGGTATTCTGCAGTTTGACCCAGCCAGTTCCAGTGCGGATTTTCCAAAAGATGTTTCTCAAAGCACAGTTGAGAGTTAAATGCTTACTTGCATATTTTGTTCAGCTCAGTTCAGTCAAAGTGTTACTCCCAAAGCCTGAAGAAGGAAGGCCTTGGCAAGTGCTTCAGCCTTCAGCTCTGTAGATGTGTATGGTGAACTGAGATCTCTTCTGTCCTAGGGTGACTGTGGAAGGCTGAACATGCAGTTTAGTACATCATACTTATAAAATCTTCAGTGGAAAAAATTGAACTAACTGGGCAAGAAATGGGTGGATTTGAGAATTTAAGTCTTCCCTGTGTAGGCAAGGAGACAGAACCAAGCACACAGCTTCTGGTGGAAGTGGCTGGCACCCAGCCTTACCAGAGCTCTGTGCCAGCTCTACTGCACAGAGCAGTCTGCTTTTCCATGTCAAAGATCCTGCAGCATTTGCCTCAGCGGAGTCTAATAGTTAAGCGTTTGGGGAAGAAAATAAATTTGAGGTATCCAAGTGCAAATATTTGTGCTCTTCATTCTATTGCATGTGGATGCTGTCCAGACCTTCCAGAAGTTGCAAGTGGTCTTATGGTCATTAACAATGGCCTTGGGAAAATATAGAAGATGCCAAGGCAGTAACAAAAATACCTGAAACTTGACTTTCTCTAAAGGTTCATAGACAGCCCTATTTACTGTGATCCCACATTTGTAGCACATGCTGCAAGAGAAAGACAATCCACACATTAATAGGGCTTTAGTCTTAAACTACTTTCTTCTTTTACAGTGGCTGTTTTTGAGAAATGCAGTTTGAAAGAGTTTTGAGAAATGCAGTTTGGAAGAATCACAGTAAAGGGAAATGTATCATCACTATGGAACTTAATTGTGGTAGGTATTTGAGCTTGGGATGATTGTAACTAATCTTTCAGTAACGGCACTCAAAGTCCTTTGCTATTCCATGAAGCACTGTAAAGCTGGCTTGGTATCCCTCTGTTTTCACAAAAGCACCCAGAGATGGGAGCCTACTGCCAGACTCAAGAGTAGCATGGATATGATATGATTCCCTTTGCTTATGGCTCTCCAGACCTCACAACAATCCTAAGAAATTCAGATACGGTATATGTCCCTCTCTATCATTCCAGGCATTGTTACCTGCTTAGCAAGCTAATCCACAACCTGTAAATCTTATTGCAATAATAAAGCTTGGCACTAACTGTGGGCCTCCTCCTCCTCCCTTCTTTCTCCTTCTCTCTGTGCCTGACGCTGGCCACAGCCAGAGCTAAGAGCATGCTTCTGCTGTGGTACCAAGCAGCCCAAGGTTTCTGCCAAGCAACTGCCTGTTTTGTCTTTGGTTGCTGTGTGTAAAATGGCAGATCTAATGAGACTACACGGAGCAGCTGGTTTTGGCTATTCCTCTGGCACAAGTGATTGTAGCCACAAGTTGGGTTGTGAACAATTTGTACCTCAAAGACCGTTTTCATGCAGGTGAACTCCTTTGAAAATTCCTGGAGGGAGTGATTTATTGGCCTCAGCACTTCACTTGTGCCAGACGCTATTCTTTGTCCTCCTGCCCCCTACAATTTCTATCCTGGACACAGCGTAGGTGCAAAGCCGCACCGGTGCTTAAGACCCATTCAGAGTGAAAGCCTTCCGAAAAGACTTCACAGCGCTGCAGTGAAGGAGACTCAGAGGGATAGATATTACTCTTTAGCCCTGTGCAGAATGTGTATCCCAAAATGTCAGCTCAGGGATCACCCCTTATTCATGCTCTGTGATGTTCGTAGTGCCTGCTCTCTGCATAAAGACATGAGCCATAGACATGCAAATGGAAGACTGCAGTTTTGGCTTAAAATGTGAAGATACAATTAACTCTAAGAGGTCTGTTTTTCCCTTGGTTAATGCAGATAAGTAATACTGATGGGACTTATGCATATGGACATCAAGGGGAAGCTTATGTTGTTTGAAATTAATACATATCAAACATTTATTTTTTTTTTCTTACTTTACTATCTTCAAGCTGCTCTAAAGTACCCACTGCCCTGAAATGAATTGGAAAAATGTTATCATCAGGATAACTGTTGGTGCTTCTTTCACCTGCCTTTGCTTTGCTTTGCTCTTTTTTTCAAAGAATAAAGATTACTTGTGCAATGCAGTTATGATAAAGATTAAATAAAAACAAAAAAAAATCTCTATGTACACTGTACTTTTCTTAGTAAGATCAGTGCACAATGTGTCATCCTCCTCTCCTTGGAGAGATAAGAAGTGACTCATTACCTTGCTTCACTTTAATATTTCAGATGTATGAAAAACCAGAGACAGTAACAAAAGAGTCAGTGAACAGGAGTATGAATGCTGGAGGTGGGGGATGAAGGTTTGGAATGATACATAGGGAGCAGAAGGTGAAGTGAAATATTCTGGAGAATAAGATTTTGATGGGGGAGGTAAGGACAGTGCACTTCTGTTTATTTAATTAGCATGTGGTATACTTTGGAATAAGTTATATGCATTTTGATCCCATATGAATTATTGTAATAGCTTGCCAACATAAAAACATTTGGAAATGCCAAACAGTGTAGTGAATCTTTAAAAGGGCCTGTTTGCAATCAATGGCTGGTTTACGTTCCTATTAGAGAATGGAATGATATATGGCATTGCTTCGTGATATACTACACCCCAGTTTACTGAATTTATCAGAGAAACAAAGAAGACCATAATGACTCACAAGTGTTGAGGGTTGTGGGGACCTGTGTGGGCTTCCCAGTAGTTTAGCTAGTCCTTCATAGCATATTGTATTCTAAAACACACTATCATCTTTTCACTCCCTACTTCTAAGTCATTGCATGAGAAACCTTTTAACTTACATTATTGAAAAATCTCTATTACAGTCCATCATTTTAGTGAATTTGATTAAATCTCCATAACAGAAAATAAGGTATTATAACACATGCACTTGTATTGCAAAGGTCCTGCTGTACCTGAGGCTTGGATGCTTTATGTTCAACCAAACTGTCCTGAGAAAATAATTTAGTGAGAAAGGAACTTAGAGGACTAAAAGCATTTAGATCTGAACAAATTACTGAGAAAATTGCCTTGCCATGTAATCTTAGACCCTTTGTCAAAGATGTTTAGTCTACTCTGAATGTTTGATCTATAAGGGCTGTATTCATGGTTTTGGCTGCAGAGACTCCATGGGGCTTCTACAACTTGGCACTTCAAGACCCCTCAGCTTGGTTTTAAAGCCAAATGTTTCTGGGCACTTCTCCGAAGGAGCTTTGACTCAGGACTTTGGCAAAAGCTACAGAGTAGGGCTGAGCAAAAAAGTTGTCATGCCTACCTTCATGCCCTTATACAGGGGAGCCATTGACTGATAACATCATATCTGCTCAGTCCCTGGTCCTAGAGGGAAATAATGGTATCACAGAGTGCAAAGAGTCCTCCCAGGCAGACTGAGCACCACAAGGGCATATACAAATGACTTCCTCATGCTTGCTCGTACTCTGCAAGAAATATTGGAAGGGGATCTGGCACATGGATTTGTCAGAACTCGCTATGGATCTACTTGTTTCTACAAATTGACTGGCATGCTAACAGATGGTCTTTCTTCTGTGCATTTATCTTGCTTAAATATGTCACTGTCCCTGATGCGGAATGGCTGCTGGCTTCCACTCCAGAGGTGGCTGCGTTTCAGTGTCAGATGAGGGAATAAAATGCTCTAAGACCCTTTAGGAGGAAATAAGAACTGTATGAATATATGTTACTCATGTAGTGCTTGCACAATTTATGGATGTTTTTAATCTTGATATTCTGGTAGACCCTTATCCGTCTGAGATGGGACAATATCTGTTCTCATCTTGTTTGAATACTATGGTCTGCAGCCCCTACGCATCAAGATAGGAAACAAGCATGGCTTAAGAAATTATCTCAGGCAGTGGCAGACAAAAAATACCTTGCTGCCTCTATAGTGTCTTCTACCAAGTTGTACGTAACAAGGCTAATGCCACACAGTGTCTTTACAAAACTGAATTTCCCTCATAGACTGAAAAATTACCATTGCTATTCTTTTGTTGAAACCTGTCATAATACTAATCTCCTTTTGGCCTCAGAGTCCTAGAAGATTATACAGTTGTATCAGGAGTGCCTAGTAGGCACAGGCATGTGGCAGTTTCTATTGAAAAGTGGACAGAAACGGCTGACTCCCTCCCCAAGAAGGCTGGTGTCAGGCAAATGGCACCACATCCTATCTCTGCTTTTTATGTCTTCCAGAGTGGCCAGCTTCTCCTACACATGAGGAGTCATTTTGGTCTTCTGGCACACTGCGCCTCTCAAAGCATTTGCACAGTAGTATGGGTGCACTGCCCCTAGCTTCTTGCCTTTGCCATTGCACCACAGCTGATTCTGCAAGTAGCCGTGGCCAATGCTCCCATTCAGCTAAGGCAGCACCTGCTAGAGAAGATGGACTTCTGCCTCCTCTGACCCTGTGCAGAGACTGTTTGCATCTTAATCCAGGTGCATTCCCATGTGCTATGCTCTCGGGTTCCAAGGCTTTGTGAGCAGCTTGTCTCTTGATATGTCTGATTACCATAGTCGTACTAGACTTTACATAACACCTCTACATACATGTTGACACCTCACATGATAGTCAGAGAATATCCCAGACACCCTTTGCAATGTAATGTTGCACCAAATTCATCAAAGCTGGCACAGGGAGACATAAATCATTGTTCCAAGCCCTACTCTGGGCATTTGAGCTGCACAATCTCCCTAGAGGACAGTCAGTTTCCAGATGATACTTAACCTTCCTTTTCGTTTTTTTCCCACCCAGCTTTTCTATCGCTGAGCATAACCTTAGAGAAGACAGGAGTGCTGCCTGCATATGTTCTAAATCACTGTAGCTTACCAGCTGTGAAGGTTTCAACATTGCTTGTTCACACTACTGATGGTTTAGGCCAGGTGCATCAGGTGTGTGGAGTGTAACTGAACTATTGGAAATATGTCAGATCAGACAGCATGTTCCACCATCTTAGAGGAAGTCAGACACAATCATAACTTTTACTGTCAAAACCATACAGTCACGTTTACTCCATCACTCCCCTTTGAAAAAAATTCTACTAGTCATACTTAATGCAAATAATGCTGTATTCTCATCTTCAGCTTACATCCTTGTTTCAGTTTTATCCGGTCATTTTCAATTTTATCTTATTCTTTAAAAAAAAGTACCATGTTTTTATCTATCAGCTGTGTGCAGAATTGTGATTTCCACTTTCATTTTCTTAAACATCAAGTATGCCTTAGCCTATCCCATTATTTTTCCATGTAGCTCCCTTCTGATCATTTATTTAGCTGTTGCTCCAGATGGTATGCTTTCTTATCAATTGTCCAGGACAGAAAACAATAATTCCATTTGTGTGGAAGATCACGGTTATGTTAGAGAGTACTATGACTTCATTGTATGATATCTTATGAAATTATTTTTTCTTACCTTTGGCCTAAATTTGACTTTGTCCTTGCTTACTGCTGTGTTATATATGTAGATCTCATATCAATTTCTGTCAACCACTACTTCTAGATTGTCCTTCTGGATCATTTCTCAGAAGATCTTCTGTCCCACAGATTACTTCTTTGCTGTAGCTTTTGTATTTAGCTGTAGTGCTGTACATTGAAATGATTGGATTTTTTTTTTTTTTGTTTATTCTCTGCTTATGCTGTTATAATTAAATCATCTAAATCTTCATTCCTCTTCTTTACGTCTCCTGCACATTTAGTATCATCCACTAATTTTGTCAATATGTTGCTTACGCTGTGTTTGGGATTAATGAAGATGTTTTGTAAAACCAAAGTCTGATCCCTCTGGTGCCCTGGTAGGCATCATCCTCAGTCATTACACTGTGGTTTGTCATTACCCTTTCTTTGCAGTTTTTGTTTACCTATTTATCCATTAATGTTTGTTTTCAGTCCACATAACACTGTTCTTCTCCAAGCCAACTTAAATTAAGTTTTCAAGTAAGGTTTTGTTAGACACTGTATCAAATGTTTTTCTAAAATCCAAATACTTTACATTTGCATTTTCTCTTCAACCATTAATTTTCTGTTTTATCCAAATAAGAGAACAAAGTTGTCTAGCAGATTAAGGAGGAATTTTTCAAAGGACTTAAGCCTGTGGTCCATGTTTATGCAATTTGCATATATTAAAGGTATAGCAATATTTTCATGCCCAAAAATAAATCAAAGTAGTTGTTTCTCTATCACCTTATTTGCACCAGCTTTCACTATTCAGAGTACAAATGTCTAAATTTTTACCTGGAACTCAACTGCATATGCAAGCACTTGCAGATGAAATCCAAAAAACATTAATAGTTTTACCTGTATCACTGACTTTTGATCGTCGCGAGAGTACATGGAGGTGCAACCCTTGTTGTTTAAAATTGAAATGCATTGTAAAAATGCTAGTAGAAAGTTTTTTGCAAAGAGAAAACCTCTGATGACATACTCATTATTGCAATGAAGTTCTTATACGTAATGACTGTGGTTCGGTTTGTTGAATGATTAGAGACTTTTTTAAAATATCATTTTGGAAGATTTTTTAATTTTATTTTACTGTCAATTCAAAATTTGAACAGAGTGAACTAATTAGATCTTTTAATGATTGTTGTCATAAACAACAATCTTTCTATATTTGAAAATAGCTGCTATTTTTATTTTTTTTCAGTCTATGTGATTTTCCTAACCCTTCATAAAATATTTTTAGAATGGCAGTAACTCAATATGTTGGTTAACTAAGATCATCTGTCATTCACTTTATTTTGGAGTCTTGACATAATAGAAAAAGGAAAAAAATTTCCTTTACTGCATCTTTATTTTTCAAAAGATGAAGAATCTTGGCTGTCCTGGATAAAAGATTTGGTCAATGTCAGAACACCAAAATACTGAGCCGGATTCTTTTCAGGTATTACAAGTGTGTGTTTCTCTTTAACCCATTGAGAAAAAGGAACAGAAAATTGGCCAGCCCAAATTGTGAGGAGTTTATTTGGTGGGGCTCTACACTCCGACCATCCAACCATTTACCCATTCATCTGAATCTCTAAAGCTACTGCCTTTTTCAGCTCTTAGAAGCAGCTGAGTTTCTTTTCTTTCTTGCACTGCATATAATTAGGGCTAAGAAAAACATGTAGTGCTAAAGTGGTGGTACAGACTCAGAGGAAAACCTGTCTCCAAAGAGCTGTCACGTATCATTTTGTCCAGGCTGCTCATCTAAACTCATGGAGCTAAATTTATTCCTGTTATAACTCCATGTCTTCATTACAGTTTTGGCCCCTTACACCTTCTTTCCACTCCAGAGGAAGCATTTCTTCCCAGTGTATGAACAATCACTGCAGTATCTCCACTCATCTCTTCTTTTTTTGTGTAGTCTTGGGAACTTTTACTGCTTGTAAGAAAATGTCTTGTAGCCAGAAGATCTATCCAGAGCTTATGCAATTACTAAGGTTAGAGATATACATTTTGCAAGTGATCACAATGTTCATTGGTGACATACAATCTTAAAACGGATAAATTGTCAACTTGCAGCTGGAGAGTGATGAGCTTCTGAAATATCTGAAGAGACTGCTTCAGCTGAAGGGATGCATAATATTAACCAGAGATCTGAGCAAGTTAAAACATGTTAAATTTTTATATTTATCAATGAGAAATGAGAGTATTTCCTTTTCTTAAAAATATTTACCCTATTTTCACTCTGAATCAATGTACTGGCTCTAATAGGTTAAAACACAGAAAATAAATGACCTTCCACTACACCTTGTAGAAATTATCTACTTCTTAGCAATTATTTGAGAAGCAGAGTGACCTAGAAAATCACATGTGCTGACAAAAGAACCGGCCCCATTATCACAAGTTTGTTCCAATGGTAAAAAAGAAATATGGTAAATCACAATAAAGATGAGAAATGAACAGCAGTCATTTCTAATAGAAAGAAGTGGTGTTATAACACAGAAGGTAATATAATTCAGACCTATAGTAGGACAAGGAACTCTTGGGAAAACTGCAGCAATGGCAAGTTCCATGTGAGTGAATGAATGGAAGTCATGATTTTTAATTCCACTCCTTCAGTACTTCTGCAGCTTTGAAAATCTCAACCAATTACTATCAGAAATGTGAATTTTTTTTATTCAAATTAGAATAAAAAGAAAATTAATAATTTAGTGTATTTTAAATAAATAATAATAATAGAACATATTTAGAAATCCTTTACTTTCATAAGAGAAGGCAGGAAAGCTCCAGACTTTTGGTCAAGGGAGTTACTGTGCATTCTCATCAAAGTCCTGGGCAGGTACTCAGCATTGCCTTTCACTTATCAAGGACCAGATTTTGCCACTGTCATTGTCACTGAGGACTACCTTATTCCACCTTATTGCAATTGATTCAGTGTCAGAATTTGCCTATAATTAAGGATTTTTTTTTGTGTGATTAAATCACAAGCTGCATGTCAAGAGAAATGTCTTTCCTGTAGGTTTGTGAAAGTCAGAAAATACTTCCAACCCAAATGTTAAATTCTCATATTAAAGCAGGTTGCCTATCTTCTCTAATGCCCAAGCTGAAAAATGAGGAGCCTGATTTCCAGGGTCATATAATTTCCTAGTCCAGTTAAACTCAAAGGGAGAAGTGCTGAACTGTGTATATATACATCATCATTTGTCACTTGAAAGTGATCTCAATACCTTAAGCACCACAAGCACAGGCTGCTGGCTGAAGTGATAGAGAGCAAATAGCACTAAGAAAATAATTGGCTAGCTATAAGAAGATGGCATAATTCCAGACCCTAGATAAATAAAAACTTGTGAAAACATCAGTTTATGATCAATTGTGTCTTGGTTTGCTTTTTTGTTAAATGATACTAATAGCGCAACCCACTACAGATATGTTTTGAAATTTATTCCTCTGTGTTATCTGTTTTATTGAACTGTCTGGATATCTAGTGCTGTATTCAGTTGCAAGTACTTCAGGACGGAGACTGGTTTTTGGCTCTGGAATTGCAAGTTCAAGTGCAAAAATATTGTATGCATGACTGAGACAGACATTACAATAGAAAAATAATAATTCTGCTATTTATTATTTGTATACACTCTTAATTAATATGAACAGTACAAAAAGTAATACAAACTATATACAACTATATAAATGGTAGTGTTAGCAAAGTGGTTTTAACAGCCACTCCTGTACAGGATTTCTCCTAGCAAATGCCTGCTTTTTGTATCATATATACAGGGATCTCCCCCTTCTGCTCAGTGCGAGCCACCTCCTAGCTGCGGCTTCAGCCAGCAGCATTTCAACTGCAGATGAAAATAGTGAAACTTGAAAGAGGACTGGAAGAGTTTGAAATGTCTTCGTAAACTATAAAATTGATTGCAGATCCTAGAGCTAGTCAAATCTGCATAAAATGTAAAGTGAAAGATAACATTCATGAACATGAGACAACATGCTTTATGTGCTGAGAGGATGTAGATCATACTATGGGCTGATTAATGATTTTGACTTTTCAGTCATGGGATCTGTTTCTAAAGCCAGCAGAAGTATTAGGTGATCATTGATTCGCCCCTTAGCTGATGGCAGTGATTATCAAACATTAGCACGCTGTCAGTCTCTATTTAAATCTTTTCAAGAATGAATTAAGCATGGAAACTAAATAACCTTGAACCTTCCTTCAAGATCCCATTAAGATACAGTAACATATGAGCTACAGGTAAACACTGCATGCCCTGAAATGAAGAGATTCAAAATTCCATGCTAAGTCACATTCCAGAGGAATGAAATAATTGGGGGTTTGGGAGGGGAGAGGAAGAGAAGACATAAATAGCCTTAAACATACAGTGGGTTAAATTTTCAAAACACTAGCACATTCAAGCAACAGAATATACTGATGAGTATCTTCAGTTGCACATGCTGTATGAGTTCCAGTGTTGCATAGATTTTATTGACCCTATTAGACTGTTGTTTATTCAATTGAGTCTGTAGGTGTCTAACCATAGATCTTACATATTTAATTGCTTAATTTATAGGCCGGGTTGCAGAGGCACTTTTTTAAAGATATTTCTAGTATCTGTTTCCGCCCCAATTACATTATTGAAATGCTGATAACCAGTTAAAAGAATTCTTTCAAAAACACAAATGGGTATTACCTGCCTAAAACAACCTACAGCAGAATTTCTGTGAATAGCAAACCATTGGAATCTTGAATATTCTCTCCTGAAACAACCCTATTTTTTGGTGCTATCTCTTGAGCAAAGTAGTAGCCATTTATGTGCAATTGCCATTGGCCCAAGTTTAGAGTGAAGCAGATGTATCAAAATTACATCTTGTCACATTGTTGGAAAAAATATATGCATGCAGAAATTTTTGCTGAACACAGAGAAACCAGAAGGAAAATAGTAGTGTTGCTGCTGATTTCTAGAGTTCTGCTCCTTTTCTTCCACATTTGCTTTCTTTCATCAGTTTTGCATGTATGCACTTGACTAGAGATTAATAGGTTTGTTAGCTGATCCAGGATGGAGATCTGGAGAGGGAGAGAGAGGGGAGGGGGTTGGGAAAAGAAGAAAAAAAGAGAAAGAAAAGGAAAGAAAAGAAAAGGAAAGAAAAGAAAAGGAAAGGAAAGGAAAGGAAAGGAAAGGAAAGGAAAGGAAAGGAAAGGAAAGGAAAGGAAAGGAA
>JAOEHX010021381.1:0-59842 GCA_025448015.1 Bolborhynchus lineola | reverse complement strand
CAGGAATCAGAAGAAGAGGTAACTTCTTGATCCCAGACCTCAACAGAGCTGCGAAATATGCAGAAAGATTTCAGCCATCTTCCAGGGGAACACATCATCACCTGGCTCCTCTGATGCTGGGACAATGGGGCCAACGGTCATGCACTAGAAGGTAGGGAAGCTAAGCAGCTTGAACAGAAGATAGGTGACATCATGAACACCATGAACCACTTATGGACAAACATCCAGTGGTCACCAAAAAAACTACAGAGCGCAAGACTCCTGCGGTGTCCAAGCCTCAAGTGGTCTCCAGACCACTTACAGACATCAAACCTCCCATGGTGCCAAAGACTATTGTGGTGCCCAGGACTCAAGTGGTCTCCAAACCACTTATGGACACTAAGCCTACTGTGATGCTGACGCCGCCAGTAGTGCCTAAGCCACTTACAGACACCAAATGTCCCACAGTGTTTGAGCGTGTTTGTCCCCTTTTGGGGCAATGGGGCAGTTCGGTGGCCAGGGCTGCTGCAGGGGGTGCAGAGTTGCATGCACTGGGCCCCACATTGGTCCCCATGGGGAGAGGGGATGCGCCTGTGCCTGGGGAATGTAAAGTCACACCAGCTCCCCTCGCCCTCAGGCTTCTGCTGGAAGGAGTCAGTCTCTCTTTGGTGCACAGACTGCCAGACTAGGAGAAGATCCTGGTGTAACTGAGGATTTCAACACTTCAAGCGAGGCCTTTGGGCCCTGTGGAGTACCCCTCGGGGTGCAGGGCAGCCGGAATTCCGGCATGAAGCTCCCTGGCTTGGTGCACGCTGTGCAGGGTAGCCGCAGCTCAGGCAGGCAGCAGCAGAAAGGTGGGTGCCTTCACCCCCTGTCCTGCTGTCCCTACCACGGGACTGCGGACATGGGGCCAGTGGCTCAGCCTGGCTTGTCCTTGGCAGCTCCTGCCAGCACCAAGCAGCAGCCCTCAGTCAACATGGAGCTGCTGTTCAGGGCCAGACAGCTTGCAAACAAGGCCATCAAGGTAGGACCCGATTACTCACGCACACCCCACAACATGCCATGAATATGCATCTGTTGCATTTATGATTGAGCACTCGTGTCCCTCCCCAGGAGAAGAAGATCTTCTCAGTGCAGGGTCCCTACCCTGTGATGCGCAAGCTGCTGCGGGCACGAGGCTGGGTGGAGAAGAAGTTCTCCACCACCATCAAGGGACGGACCCGCTCAGTGGGGCGTGACACCAAAAAGCTGCTGGAGGAGAAGGAGGATGGTGGTGATGAGGAGCAATGGGAGGCAGCACTCCAGCCGGAGCCAGGATCGGCATCCTTTGGGGCTCAGTGCTGGGTTGAGAGCCTGGAGCCTCCTGAAGAGGAAGAGCAGAAAGAGGTCCAGGGGTATGATGAGGACCCTGATGGCATCCATGACATGATGGTTAGTGGAGAGGGCCAGGGCTGGTCTCCTCAGGGCACAGCCTGGGCTGGGCACTGAGGGTGCTATGGGGACTCCACAGCTCACTCCAGTCCCCTCTGTGCCTCTACAGTCCTCCATGGTACGAGAGCGCACGCCAGCTTTCGTCTGGACTGCCCACTGCATGGCTGTACGCTGCTTGGAGCTACAGGACCACCAGATGGTAAACCACTTCATTGGCACTGGATCCTTCACCACCAAGGTGAGAGCCTGGAGACGCTGACGATGCAGTGCTGGGGATGAACAGGGATGGCGGTGGGTCCAGCACTGACCGCCACCCTTGTCCATCTACACAGGAGGGGCTGTGTGTCAGCTTCCAAAACTTGCCCTCATGCTACCAAGCAGATCCCACCACCTTCTTCCCAAGGTGCTACCGGCTCGGGGATAAGGATGAATGCCAAGCCTTCATTGGTGAGCTGGGGCTGTTGCCCTTATGCCCCCCTGCCATATCCCACGTCTCCCTGTGTCCTGGGCAGGACAGGGTGAGGACAACTCAAATCCTTTGCAGAGGATTTCCGCCTGACAGCAGCTCACAGCCTGCTCAAACTGGCTGTGGAGAAGGCTGGGATCATACCAGGAGGGATAAAGCCACCTGGCAAGGGGGCAGGTGAGTGTGTGGAGATGAGCCTGGTGGGGATGGTGAGGAACTCGGGCTCAGGGCCATGGCTGTGAGCTGAGCCTCTGCTTGGGGCTGTGGCTTGGGACCCTGATGCACCCAAAGCCATGCATCCCACGGGTCGCCAGCAGACATACCCCTTAGTCCATGCCACTCCCAGCAGGTCCAGCATCCCCATCACCCCCTGAGCTGCTGGAGAAAGCGCTGCAGGTCTGCAGGATGCAGCTGGACAGACTGGAGCACAGAGACATTGACAGTGACTCCCCAGTGCTCCACGTCACCGATGCTGACTGGGACTGCTTCCTGCACGAGTACTACCGTGTGGTGAAGTGCGTGTGGGGCGGGACGGGTTGGAGTAGGCACGCAGCATGGCGGTGCTGGTGCTGAGCCCCCCATGTCACCCCTGCAGCAAGCAGGCGAGGCTGGAGCCCAGCATCCATCAGCAGGAACAGTGCACGGCATTGCTGCAGAAGCTGCAGGGGCGGCTGCCCCAGCTCCACATGGAAGGTGTTCACAATCTGTGGATAATCAAGCCCGGAGCTATGTCCCGTGGTAGAGGTGAGGGCAAGGGGAAAATGGGGTTTGGGCACAGACTTCCTGGTGAGGAGGGGCCTCACCAGCACCGTGTGTCCCCGCTCACAGGCATCACCTGCTCGGCACGGCTGGAGGAGGTGCTGGAGCTGACTGGGAAATGCGCAGCGCCCTCAGTGCCGAAAAGACGTTGGGTAGTACAGAAATACGTGGAGCGGCCACTGCTCATCTTCGGCACCAAGATTGACCTGCGGCAGTGGATCCTGGTGACGGACTGGAACCCGCTGACCATATGGTTCTACCGGGACAGCTACGTGCGCTTCTGCTCCCAGCCCTTCTCCCTGCACCACCTGCACGCGTGAGTATCTCCCACCCTGGCGTCGCACACCCTGCACCCAGGCACCCTGCTGACCCATCTCTGCTCTCCCCACACCAGCTCCCGGCACCTCTGCAATGTGTCGATCCAGAAGCGCTGGAGGAAGGCTGGAGGCCGACACCCCAAACTGCCCCGTGACTTGATATGGTCCAGCCACCAGTTCCAGCTTCACCTGCAGCAAGTGGGGCACACAGGGGCCTGGGAGAACGTGATCGTCCCAGGCATGAAGCAGGCGGTGGTGGCGGCCCTGCACAGTGGCCGGGAGCGGGTGAGGGACCGCAAGGGCAGCTTCGAGCTCTACGGGGCCGATTTCATGTTTGGGGAGGACTGCCAGCCGTGGCTGCTAGAGATCAACACCAGTCCCACCATGGCGCCCTGCTCAGCAGTGACCCGACGGCTCTGCGCTGCCGTCCAGCATGACGTGCTGCGTGTGGTCCTGGACCACAGGAAGAACCCCAGGTGCTCCACCGGAGCCTTTGAACTCATCTACAAAGAGGTGAGTTTGGAGGGGCTGTGGGACACGCTGGTGTCTGCTCCCAAGGAACAAGCAATAGAACAAGAGAAAACAGCCTCAAGCTACACCAGGGGAGGTTTAGACTGGGGGTTAGGAACAATTACTTCCCCCAGAGGGGTGGTCAAGCATTGGAACAAGCAGCCAAGGGAAGAAGGAGGTCACCGTCCATGGAGGGGTTCAAAACCTGTGGAGACAAGGCCCTTAATGACCTGAGTCAGTGGTGGCTTTGGCAGTGCAGGGGAATGGTTGGACTTGATGATCTTAAACTCTTTCCCAACCCAGTTCTTTCAATGTCTCCCTGCAGGCAACCGTGCCCATGCCTCCCTGTCTGGGACTGAAGCTGGTGGTGGAAGGCCACTCGCTAATGAAGCCCCAGCTGCAAGAACACCAATACCAGGACAAAGTCCCCACCATTCAGCCTCTTGTCCGCCCAGTGGTGGCCAAACCACTTATGAACACCAAATCACCTGCGGTGCCCAAGTCACTCGTGGTTCCCAGGCCTCCTGTGCTGGCCAAACCACTTACAGACAAGCATCCAGTGGTCACCAAAAAAACTACAGAGCGCAAGACTCCTGCGGTGTCCAAGCCTCACGTGGTCTCCAAACCACTTACAGAAACCAAGATTCCTGCGGTGCCAAGGCCTCCAAATGTGCGTAAACGACTTAGGGTCACCAAGCGCCGTAGAATGACTGCGCCCCCAAGAAAGCCCAAGCCTCCTGCAGTGCCCAGGACTCAAGTGGTCTCCAAACCACTTTCAGAAACCAAGATTCCTGTGGTGCCAAGGCCTCCAGAAGGGCCTAGACCAGTAACAGTCATCGAGCGTCCTAGAATCACCGTGCCACCAGGAGAGCCCAAGCCTCCTGCAGTGCCCAGGACTCAAGTGGTCTCCAAACCACTTATGGACACCAAGTTACCTGCAGCGCCCAGGACTGAAGTGGTTTCCAAACCACGTACAGACACCAGGCCTCAATTGGTGGTCAAGACGACTGTGGTGCCCAGCCCTTTGGCTGCCTCAAAACCACATACGGACACTAAGTGCACTATGATGGTGACACCTCCAGTAGTGCCTAACCCACTTAAGGCCACCAAATGTCCTAGGGTCACCATGCCCCCAGGAGAGCCCAAGCTTCCTGTGTTGCCAGAGCCTCCAGTGGTACCTAACCCACTTATGGTCACCACACGCCCTATAATCAGAAAGGACCCAATAGAGCCCAGGAGTCCTGTGGGGCCTGAACCACTTATGGTCACCAAGCCCAAGATAGAGCCCAGGCCTCCTGTGATGTCCAAGTGGGGCAGAACCACTCAGCTCCCACAGGCCGGAGGAGCACAACTCAAGGTGACACCTCTGAAGCAAATGCACTTACACTACTCCTCCTGCTCTTTCCCCCAAGTGCCATCACAGCCAAACTCCCTGGTCCAGTGGCATCAGGCCAGTCTAAGCAAGGTTGGGGTAACTGTCCTGAGCAAGGCACCCACAGAACCAGCCAAAGTCCCACCAACAAAGCTGCCTGCATTTCCCAGGCAGTAGAGCTATGCCGCAGGCCGGGAACATGAAGCATCGCACAGGAACAGGCAGAAAAGCTGCAATGATAAGCCCAGGGCGTCCTGCCCACCCTAAGTGGGACAACGCGATGGCAACCACTTCCCCTTATCTCAGCCAGAGCCTGCCATCACACAGGGATACACATCCCACCAGCCAAGAGGGTGAATTGAGTCAGTTTGCAGAGGTGAAAGCCATCCAGCTGGCCTGTAACACCAAAATTGAGGCTACAGAGAAACACCAGAACAACAAACAAATGGATAAAGCTGGTAAGATTGAAGCGGCTAAGATGGACTTACATTGGCAACACAATGGGGAATTGTTTATAGGCATGGACCAAGACACCTCAGCCCATCAAGCAGTGATGCAACATACAGATGAGCTTGCGACTGAGAGGCGGACTTAAGAATGGATACAATTGCCCAGGACATCCATGACTATGACACATGAGCTGCATTTAAGCACGCCAAGTGGTTAAAGCCTCTTCGATATGGAGGACGACAGAGGAAATTCAAATACAGGAAGGCCTGGCAGGCTGAATCTGTCACACTCCCACCGACTGGTAACACAAGCACCATGAGATTAGCAGGGTGGAAAGAACCACCAGATAGCTGGAAACAAACGCTGTGCCAAATATAGCTGCCCAGAACACTCCTGCGCCTTGAGAAACAGACTTTGTGGCAACATGGCACATGACACTGACTTCCCTCCGGTCATCACCCCAGGAAAGAATGAACTTTGACAAAACCAGAAGAGCTCATCAGTGACCAGATGGAGGTGTAGCAGACTGACTCTGTCACACTCCCACTGACCTGCCAATGCAAGTGCCATGTGCTTACCATGGTGGAAGCAACCACTGGAATGCTGGAAACACATGCTGTGCCCCACACCGCTGCCTGGAACACTCTCCTGGGCCTTGAGAAACTGATTTCATAGTGACACGGCACTCCAGAGAGAACCGAGTCAGACTGTGGAACTCATTCCCAGAATAACCTTATAGACACTTGTGCCAAAGAGCGGGTATATCACATCCCCTACCGTGCACCAGCCTCTGAGGAAATAAAAGGGTACAATGGGCTGTACCCTTTTATAAAAATAAATAAATAAAATAAATAAATAAAAGGGTACAGTGGGCTGTTAAAAACTGCACTGAGAGCAATGGGTGGTGGGACTTTCAAACAGTGGGATACATACTGACCAAAAGGCACCAGGTTGGTCAACACGAGGGGATGTGCCAACAGGGCCAGCCCAGCCCAATCAGAACTTTTACATAGCTTAGAGGGGGATAAAGTTCCTGTGGTGCACATAAAGAATTTGCTGGGGAAGACAGTCTGGGTTATTCCTGCTTCCCATAAAGGCAGACCCACTGGTAGGACTGCTTTTGCTCAGGGACCCAGATGTGCTTGGTGGGCAATGCAGGAAAACAGAGATGTCCACTGTGTATCTCAAGGGGGTTTAATTCAGTGTGGGGGGAAAACAGCCAATGAACTCCATTATATGTGGCACCTGCCATATGTAACACTTTTATAGCCCATCAGCTAGATGTTCGTCTCTACCACTCTTGACTATGTGCTGTCATGATCATCATCAGAATACAGTCATGGGAAAGCCAGCAGCAGCAGCAGAACTGTCCTCAGGAGACCACTGACTGACCCTGACTTCCCCCCCGGTCATCCCCCCAGCAAAGAATGAACTTTGACAAAACCAGAAGAGCTCAGCAGAGACAAGATTATATCAGCAGTATCATCAGCAGGCAACAACCCAACAGTACACGCCGTCTCTGTGCCCTGAGAAGCTTTTACAACAGAGAGAGAGCCTGACGTCGTGGACAGGATGAATGTATCAACTTCATAGAGATTGGTCCATGGGTTGAACAGTGATATAACTCTCACAATTTTGGAGAGGGGGGAGCGCAGGGTGTGTATATATATAAATATATTTTTAAATATATATATATTTTTTTTTATATAATATATATATAAATTTATATATATATGAGAGAAAAGCAATACTATATTGAAAAACGTTGGATCTGATCATGACATGAAGGTATGGAGTAAGGGGTGGATACTGTCCTGGTTTCAGTAGTAGCAGCCATTTTATCTCCTCCTTAGCAGCTGGTGCTGTACTGTGTTTTGGGCTTAACCTTTGAACAGTGCTGGTAACACACCAATGTTTTTGGCTTTAGCTAAGTAATGCTTACTCCAGTCTCTTCAGGAGCAGGGCGAGGAAGAAGTAGGGGGAGTGAGCAAGCAAGCGGCTGCATGGTTCTGAGTTACCGGCTGGGCTTAAACCATGACAGTTCTTTGTGGCACCCAGTGCTGGAGCACAAAGGGTTGAGATAACGACAGATGTGACCAGAGGGTGTCTAATCATGTTTGTGATAAGCATTCATTGTTTTGGATTAATAGTCACTAATCACAATGCTGATGTACTGCCTTTCAGAAAGTGAAAAGCAGTATGCCTTTGTTTAATACTGATGGGTCCTGGCATACTGTGGGAAGGCATCAGAGATGGAAGGCATCCAGCCCAGCCCAATCAGAAGTTTTACATACTGAAGAGTGGGATAAAGTTCCTGTGGTGCACATAAAGAATTTGCTGGGGAAGACAGTCAATGGTATATTGAAAAATGTGGGATCTGCGCATGACGTGAATGGAATGGAATGGAATAAGGGGTGGATGCTGTCCTGGTTTCAGTAGTAGCAGTCATTTTATCTCCTTCTTAGCAGTTGGTGCTGCGCTGTGTTTTCAAGCTTTAGTTTAGGAACAGTGCTGATAGTACACCAGTGTTTTTTGTTGTTGTTAAGTAATGGTTACTCCTCTCAAGGACTTTCACAATCTCATGCCCTGCCAGGGAGGAGGGGATCCCAGGAGGGAGCAGAGACAGGAGACCTGACCCTAAGAAACGAAAGAAGCATTCCATACCACAGCACGTCATGCCCAGTATAGAAATTGCGGGGAATTACCCGGGAGGCCTAGATCACTGCTCGGGTTGGGCAGGGAATTGGTCTGTGGGTGCTGAGCAATTGTATTCTCTCACCTTGTTATTTTCCCTTATTATTATTATTGGTGGTAGCAGTAGTAGTTTTGTGTTATACCTTAGTAACTGGAGTGTTCTTATCTCAAGCCTTGAAATTTACGTTCTTTCAACTATCCTCCCTATCTCTCCAGAAGCACAGAGGACAATAGTTGGGGTGAGAGTGAGCAGCTGTGTGGTTCTGAGTTACTGGCTGGGTTTAGACCGTGCCACCAAGTCTCACTGCTTCTTAATTTGAGGCCATATGTTGTGCTGATCACCTGTTGAAAGGTTTGTTTATCCTGTAGTGAAGAAATAGGAGTGTAGCTACAGAAAAGAGAGGACGATGTTTTAATAAACTGGAGACTGCTCTAAACTTATCAAGACCTTGAAAGCAGAGCCTGTGATAGGCAGCTAACAAGACAAGCAGTTACCATGACTCATATAGTTGTAAGTTACATGCACACAGTTTTTCAGAGTAACCAAGTCAAAAGCAACTTGTCTGACTAGAAACACTGATCAGACCAAAAGGGAGAAGGTAGTTGGGTAACTGAAGATTAGGTGCAACAGTTTAGCATAGGAAGAGATGTTTCTGTCTGAAAGGGAGTGATTGGTAATTTATCATCTATGGAACATGGAGAGATTAGTGGAGCAAAAGAGAGAAATCATAACTGTGACGTGTCTGTGTCAGCCTCCCTTTTAACTATTTTGGCTTTTATGCGTAAGTTCCATCCTGTTACTTCACCATGTTCTTATTCTTGCCAACCACACTACAAGATTCATTTGTATAACAAAGAAATGAACAGTAAACAGAAGTAGCTAGCACTACTGCTAATGACAACGTGCTGACTGGTACCTACTCCTACCATACACAATCAGAGGTTTATATTAAATAGCTCTTGCATCACTGATGAAGGAGACAGTAACTGAAATGCTACCTTTTTTAGGTCTTTTGTATTCTCCTTTCTTAACCCAGTTGCTAAGATCAGATGTTATCATGCCAGAATGATGTTAGATGTTCGTTTTCCCAGTATATCACCCCATCTCCCCGTTTTGGACAGAATAAAGGTTGTCAGTGGCTAAACTATACAGCAGAGATCCCTGCCCTTGTGTTTGCTCCTGTGTGCGCCTCATATTCATTTTCAAGCACTATTCTGGGTTGCTGGCAGTGACACCAGCATGAGAGCAGCTGCTGTCCCAGGGCTGTGCCATGCAGGTATTTGCAAGACTTCTGCAGGCTGGACCAGGAAGCCCTCAGACTATTGCTGCCTTATGCAATAATAGGAATTTGAAATGGTAAGCACTCTTAATGAGTGAGACAAAGTTGAACCATTTACATGCTTGCACGCTATTACAAATACAGATAGCCACCAATGCCTCAAAGGTTTACCTATAAAGGATACAACATACTATGGTTTCAAATAGAGCAATAGACATCTTGCAAGATTAAAAAGAACAATAATAATAATCATAGACTAAAACACTCTCTATGTTTTGCTGGCTACTCCAGAATTCCTATGTTAAATATCTCAATGTGTTAAGATGCTAGAAGTGGCTAAGATTTCCAAAGACAAATAGTGGGTTTGGGTGCCTGACAAGAGTCCCTGGTAGAGGTGAATGATTTTCATGTGATGCAGCTCCCTCCTCTCTGCAATTTGAGTCTATTAAACAAAGCACCTCAGGTCACCAATCACCCTTCAAAATCCTGGCTGTGCATCACCACAGCACAAATTTCGTAAAGAGAGGAAAAACTTCAGCATCACAAATATGTAAATAGGCCAAATAAACTTGGTCCTAGGATTTGTCTTTTAAAGTCAGAAAACTAACTATTACCGCCAGCCTCTTTGCAGGGGCTATAAGAGATAATTATTTTCCCCTGTAATGGTTCTGACATAAAGTGTGTATCAAAAACTGCATACTCTTCATATCCATCCAGCTGTGTTAAGCAATAAACATGATAATTATGCAGATAAGGCTTAAATAAATTCCTATACCTAAGGGCAGATGAATGCTTTTTTAAGCAAAACAATAATTAACCCTCCATAGGGCTGAATGAGCACAGACCTTTGCTCCTTCCCAAGGTGGGAAACCTGCATCCTGGCACCTCCCAGACATCTGTCATAGCTATAAATATATAAATATACATATATATGGGTCAGTGTGCTTCAGAGAAAACAGCTCCAGGGCTCTTCCTTGTGAGGTTCCAAAAGAGGCCAAGAACAACAAGATCTACTACCTTCTCTATCCTAACAATGGGATTTGAGGTGTGTTTCAGACAAATGTCAAAGGAATTGCTGGGAAAGGGAAAGAGCATAAAACGTCAGTGAAATTGCTCACTGAAAGACAAAGAGGAGGCATGAGCTCAGCAGTAAATGAAGACTCTTGCACTAAACTGAGAAGCTCAAGGGCTCAGAACTATGATCAAGCTATTGCAGTGTAACAAGTTACCACACATTGGCTGATCTGCAGTAACTGCTCATATGCACACTAACATCAAAGATAAACACATCTTCATCTTAACCTCTTTCATTAGGTTGAAGCTAATATGTTTTGCTTTGCATTTGTGACAAGCTGAGCATCTGTATGAATTGCTACTGGTTGAAGAAGCCTGTAAACCATGCTGATGGTAGCTCTGCTCTGATAAGCAAAATCAGCTCCTTAGCTTCTTACATGGCCAGTCCCCAGCCTATTGCAATGCCTTTGTGGCTACCCTCACCATTGTACATTACTATTACAGTTATAAAGTCTTTCAATATAGAGACTGTGTGGTCATACAGATGTTATTTTACAATCTGAATGCTGAATTAAATGGTTCGCCAGACTGTTCCATAGCAAATAATGCTAATAAATCCTACATGCTTATACTTGCCGGTTTTTTTTTTTTTCATTTTTGGCCATCTTTTGGCCTGAAACTGAATATCAGAAGGAGTCCAAAACCATCTCAATCCACACAGCTTCTTGCTTTAAAGGCAGCAAGAGAAACAGGGGAATTACCATACTGGTTTATGTACACTAGAGATCTAATGCAGTGCCTGTCAGTCATCAGCTGCAGGTGTGTAGAGAAAAGGTCTAAGGTGAGCCTTCCACAGTGAAGAACTGTGAGGAGTTAGTTTTCTCTGCATCACTGTGTTTAGCAGTCAGTGCATTTTCCTTACATAATGTTTTCCAAAGGCTTTTGGAAGTTATCCTGACTTTTTATCCTTACCAAATCACGTTAACAAGCTCCACCATTCAGTTATGCACTATGTGGAAATAGTGCTGCTTTGAGTTTTTAACTTGGTGTGAGATTCAGATGCTCCTTAGTATCTTAAAACACAGTGAATAATGGTCCTTTTGCATTGCTTCTCCTCTTGCAGCTTTACAGGTGGCTGCTGCAGCGCTGCCCCACTGCAGTTTTGCCTGGAGGGACAGTGCTGGTGACAAGTGGCAGATGGTGGGAGCTCTAAGCTGTGTCTGCTCTTGAATTGCTAAGAATATGGAGTTGTGGTCCACATTGTACAAACCTGTATGGTCAGTCCTGGAGGAGGTGCAAGCATTTCTCCCTGCTATACAGAAAAAGAGAGAAGCCAGATGTGGCTCTGGCCACTGGCTCACCCATAGCAGCTCTGCTGCAATCTGCTGCTCTCTTCTTGGTTTGTAATACTTCTAATGGCACTGAGCAGAGAAAGGCAGAGGTTTAACCAGACCCTTTCTCTGCGTTAGAGACTTACCTACAAAGTTTGATGTAGGCATAGCCTTAGACTCCAGAGGAGCAAGTTTAAAACCATACAGAAAGTTTCCTGCTCCCCATTACATTCACCAGTTCCTTTTCAAAAGCCCATTTCTTCAGACCCCTCACTGAATCCATCTGCTCTAAGAAGAAAGGATCTCTCTTAAGCCATGTCACTGCATAAGGAGCCCAGATCCCAGGGGAGGCTGGAAACCCAGCACAGCCGCCTTCTTTGAGAAGCCTAGGCACAAGTATGATGATTTCTGCAGAGGGCTAGCTGTCCTGAGGAGTGTCGTGTTCAGACAGCAAGTGAATTCCCCTTGAAATCAATTTTTCAGAGCCTGATGGTTCTGTCTCAGGCTGCAGAGATGAATCAGACATCAGACATCCAAGCTGGCTCCTGGGGCATGAAGGGAAAAGTGCCTCAGGTAGTCTGTGTGCAAGTCAGTCTATACCTGTAACCATCTGCAGAAGAAATGCTTAGTACTAGTGTCATCTTTACAGCTTTCCTGCTTTTTCCCTTAGACAGGTATCCTGGGGCTTGCCGCTTCTCCCCAGCTGGGTCCCTGAGGTTTCACATTCTTTCTTCTTTTACATATACGAATCCAGAATTTAGACAATTCAGCCTGTGAAAAAACTAGGGTAACCAGAAAAAAAAAAGCCACTAGCAGTCTTTTATCAGCTTCCCAATGAGCAGAGAGGAGCATTTCCTTTGCATGGACAAGATATTCCCTACAACGCCATGGAAACATCTGTAGCAGGAAGAGGACATCTATGGACATCATCAGAAGCAGAGCTGAGACAACTCTATGAACTCATAAACAAACAAAGCCCTTCCCTTCAGGACCCTTTTCAGCAGGAAGAGGAAAGACTGGATGAAAGAATAAATTCAGGTAGAAGAACTCAGGACTACAGAACATACTATCAAGGTCTCACCTCCTGCTTCACTGGGATCTACCAGCTTCTTGCCTAACTCTGGCAAGCAGTATGTTGTGTTAATTTCTGCACCTCAAAACTGTTAACTGATATAAACCAGAAGTTTAACTAAAGGCCAGAAATTCACATTTTCTTCTCCTGTAGACTCACTGATTGCTGCATCTCTTTGGGTTTAAATCCTCTGGTAGAGGGCATCCCTTCCCCTCCCACTGCCCTGTACAATTTCACAGCACTTGGACAGAGAGCCTGCTGCCAAAGCACATTACTTAGCAATTTTCTGCATTAAGCTACCTACACTGTGCTCATCTCCCTGGACTCAGGCCATCCTCCAATGTCTCCCAGCAGTTTTGAGTCATATGCTCCCACTGTCTGACCCCCTGGACTCCTCTCCTCCACTGGAGAGGCAGGTTAAGCCTGAAGTCAAGTGGAGCTGAACTCCATCCCTTCTAAAGGGCTTACACTGTCCAGCAACAGATGGTAAAGTGCATCTTCTAACCAGCAGGTAAATGATGTTTTCCTCTCACCAACTGGAATATCAATAAAACTCTTTATGTATTTTCCAATTTCAGTATGAAAACTGATTCCTTTTCTCAGTTCAGAGCTTCAAAGAAACTGAACCCAAAGTAATACCACTCAGTTTCCCTTTGCCTCAGAGAAAGGAATAGCAAGGACCATGCTGGGTAACTTCACGGGTAGTTTAAAACTCCTGCTTAGGGAATTAGGTGCTACTGCTTGTTATTTGCATAGTTGTAATAATGAAATCACTGTTACAATATCAGGAATAATAAAAACTTTTGACTAGTGAGTCAAAGAACTAAGCTTTCAGTAAGGAAATATAATTTCTTCTGGGAATATTTTCAGTGAAGTTAATTTGGAAGTTCTTACTTCTAGTCATGATCATTCCCAGAAAAAACACCATTCTCAGCCTATACCCTGCAAGTCACAGGGGCAGGTACCATCCAATCCAGTGGTTCATTATTGCTGCTTGCTATTTTTAAGACACTTTATACAGAAATAAATAATATGCACACCTTTGTCATTGTAATATGATGGTAGGGACTGGTTTTGTATTAGACCAGTGTTCTGCAGCATCGGCTTTCAGACTGCATTCACAATCCCCCCTGTATTACAGTCACTTCCAGCACAGCTCTGGGAGTCCCTGGTACTGTGTTCATTATAGATGTAAAAATAATTTCTTCTCTCTAAAGCAGAAGCCAGGAGCTACAGTAACTTAGCAACACGAGCAAGTGCCAACAGTGGCGGAAGAAACCCCGAGACCCACCAGCTCCCTTGTCGCTCTTATTTATCTACCAAAAGTTTGTTATTTACTGATAAGCAAAGCAAACAACGTCCTACCATGACATGTATGTCCCACATTTACCCACCAATTTTATCGTTGACAAAGAAGTTCATAAGCAAACAAGAAATTAATAAAGCCCTGCATATACAAGTGAAAGCTGATAAGATCCGTAATACCGTCTGTCAAGAGAGTTAATAGAACCAACTTGCTAATTGCATGAGAAATACTGAGAAGTAAAAGAAAACCATTTGCTTTGAAGAAACTTAATTCTCTATAATCAAATTCGAGTATGGGTATATCAGTCTAAACACTTCCTTTATGTGGTATCTGTCAAAACATATGACCTATTCTGATTTTTTGGATCTGCAAAAACACAACAGAAGTTGGCTTGTTCAGAGCTGCATCTGGAGTGTCCAGAAGAAGAGAAAATCAGTGATAAAAATGAGAAAAAGGCAGAGATTTCCGCACACCGTATCTTTTTTTTTTTGCACATTAATTAATAATTACTCCTCCATTTTTTTTCAAGTGAGCTGTTTCTCCTGCTGACTCTTGCGCTTTAGACGTTGGGAAGCTGCGTCTTCATTCTCAAGGGGTACATTCTTAAGAAACATGAACCTAAAGATAGACTTAAATGAGATTTTATTTTTCCTGATTTCTATAAGGTTATGTCCAAAAAACCTGCAAAACTATAAAACATTAAAGCACAGAATTGGGAGTTGAATTTTTGGCACCTTTATTTATTTTCTTTTTTTATATATAACTTTCCCTAAAATAAAGCCAATCTTGGGCACAATTCTACCTACTCACCATGGGGCCATATGAGGCTGAAAAAGCAATCAAAGCTTTGGTAAGTGATAACTTGTCTTTTACTCTGGTAATTAGGCTGGAGACAGCACTTGCATTTTTCAAAAGACCACAACAAATGACCAGTAAATGGCAGAGGCTTCTAAAACAAAGGCTTCTGCTTAGGAAATGGAAGGCTCTTCCACATTATGCTCTTTAACAAATCTACCTATGCGTGTGCCATACCTGCACACAATGATGGTTACAGTCCTGGCACACGTGTTTCAGAACGTTTCATATAAAGCTCTGGGCTGTCCCATTCAGCTGGCATCAGGACAGCAAAGGGTTTGGGAGGCAGACCTACAGACCCCATCAGCACGCAGGAACCTCATCTGGTGCATACCTAATGGCTCTGGCTGCCAGCCTGCTCTTCTTGCTCTGAATATCCCAAAGCAAGAGAGAGATTAATTAGAGCAGCCCAGAGGCTACCTAGACCAGTGCACAACCTAGACAGCAGACACTGTCCTTTTCCATTTGGATTTTGGGCTTAGTACTCAAGAATCTGACTTAGGTCTTGAAATCAAATCAATCTTACATGCACTTGGAGATTACCACTTTCACAGACATTCTGCTTTACTGAATAATGACTATATGAGTTAATTCTGATATCACAGGATCTCAGTCAAGTTCTGCAGCATATTCAGCCATCTTCTAAAGTAAAACATATGAGTAGTGATATGTCTATATGCAGTCTGTCACAGTACAGGACCAGACACATTGTAAGACCAGCTGCTACGCAATGAACACTGCAAAGTATAATGTGTTCCTTTATCTCCAACCTAACAGCATCTATAACCTGTCTCAAGGTAGGCATTTAGAAAAATCCCACTGTTCAGCCATTCACCCTTATTTTGGCTGCTTTTGAAAGGCAGAAGAGGAAATAGCTCAGCCTTCTCACTGAGAAGCAGGAGGCCATCCAGTGCCTACGATCAATTTGTGTCCCTTCTATTTGATCTCAGCCAAGTCATCCAGATTTTCTTGTTCCTGAGCTGAAGACATCACTAGAAAACTAGAAAATCTTGCGGAAATGAATTGTAGCCCTGTGAGCATGCAGCACCTTCCTTGTCTTCCTGATGTTCTCCAGCAACAGCAAACCTTGTTGATCTCTACACACATCAGTCTCCACACCCTTCCAAAGAGAGGGAACACTACAGCAGCTAGGAAAGTAATTCACAACAGAACATCTTTCCTCAGACTTTTCTGTGCATGGCCTCACCTTCTTTCAGTCTTTACGGTACTCCCCCAAAAGCAAAGTGCGACCCTTGCTCTAAGTTCAGGTGACCGGACTGATGGAGGCTCTGAAAAATTTCCTGCCTCTACAACTCCTTGCTGATCTCCCACTTGAAAATATACCCCTTGTATCATAGAAGTACTTGTATATATGCTGTGCAACCATAGGCTAGTCGTTTAACCTCTCAAAAGAGGTTTAAAACCCCCCAAGTTTAAAAACAAAAGCAAAAGCAAACCTACTCAAGAAGTTAAAGATTAGCCCACGGCTACACAGCAAAGCTGAGTACCAGAAGTGCATCTTCTACAAGAAGCTTGCTAACACAGCAAACTGATTTTGAAGAATTAAAACATGTGAATAGGCTTTGTGGACCCATTGGCTCATGACCAGGAAGAACACGACCAACCCGCTTCCATAACCAATCATTAGTTAAAATAACCCGTGTTTTCCTGTGCACAGAGTCTCATATACAGATTATGGTTTTCTAGTTTTGACACACACAAACCACTCCCTCCCTCCCCTGTGCAGGGCACCTTAATAATGCCCAGCAAGAAGGACCTTAAGCCTCCAGCAGAGAAGACACCTTTCTCTTACCTTAATTTGTCCTGCTTGTATCAGAACAGAGTTTCTAAGATGTAGACAAGGATATATAAATGTAACCTCTCTGGGTTAAACTAAGCTACCTGTGGGCTTGATGTTCTCATGGTTTGCCTGAGGAAAACAAATCTTTCATCCTTATCTATGTATTTCTTTACTAATTAAAATGCATGGACTACTTTAAACGCTATTTACCCAAGGGGGCTTCAAGAGTGCTCTTTCACCACTTAAATAAAGAATAAATACCATCAGTGGAAGGCTTTAAAGATGCCACATACAGAAGCCACTCATTAAGATTCCTGAAGAGTAATATTATCAAAGCAGGGTATTAACACTACAGGTCTATCTATACAAAACAATTGCCAATATAAACACATGACAAGAAGTGAAATCAGAAGGAGACATAGACACAGAGAGCGTACTTAGATCTTGCTGGCTGTGGCAGAGAGCTAACTAATTCTACGTCACAATTTGCATTTTTCCCTGGGTATTCCCAAAAGTATGTAGAAAACCCTGCAGCAGCGAAGCAGAATTACCCAAATCAAACTGGGAAGGTTTGCAGTGCTGCTAGTGATGATTCTGTTATATTCTAAGTTCAATTAGAAAGGTAGGCAATGAAAATAGCAGCACCTTGCTGATGAGGCAATTCTTTCCTGGGCTGAAGGATAAAACAATGTTTCTGAAGCCTTTTATGCAAGAGATTTTACAAAGCCTGACAACAGCAAACCAAAGTACAGGTTCTCCTAATACCCTTTGCTTCTGAAGGACTCAGATCAGCCCAGGAACATGAATTATGGGTGTGGACCCACAGTTACAAACAAATGAATAATCAGATCTTTCTGATTTTCTGCTTATCAGCCAGCTTGCCTTCCTGGTGGTTTAAGATAATGCATTTCACTCTGTTTGCAGTAGATTAGAGCCATGCATGTGGTAAGTCAATTCAGTACAGCTAACAAGCAGGGAATTATAAAGCACTGGAACTCATATATGCTTGCAGTATCAGCAACTCTGAGAAATGGTAAGTGCCATGAAAATGTCAGATTTTGCCACAGATTGACCTTCATTATTCTCACTTTTACCCTTATACCCATTTTACCAATGAGTAGACTGAGGCGACAACAGGTTACTGAATCAAGGCTGAGTAGCCTTGACAGAGACAGAGACTGCATTCCTTCTAGTTCCTCTTGGGCTTTCGGCTTTTCCCTATAAACAGAAGCACTCCCACTTCAAACAGACAGTGGGAGTTGCTATGCAGTCAACAAATTAGGAACTCTTCCATGTTAAGCAGCCTTCAGAGATGTATAATCTTGAAATAAGATTATGACTAGTTCTGGATGGTCTATATTTAAGTCATAAGAACAGACTATAATTATTTCTGAAACCATATCTGAAGATGAGATTCCTCTGGGTTAGATACTCAATACATGTGTGGCTCTAAAGAGTGATAGCATCCTTCTTATATACTATCCTTATTATAGTGTAGAACCCTTATGCCTAGCACTCACATACCCTTTCTCTCATGCACTGAACAAACTCACCACAGAAAGCCAAGTCCTGCCCAGACCTTCTGTTCGAGGGTGCTGTGCAAACTGAGGGAATACATCCATATTTTAATACCCTACCTCTTGTCATGCTCTCCTTCTGAAAGAAAAGCAACCTTGGACAGCCTTGGGATCCTACGAACTGAGAGCAAACCAACCAGCAACTGGAAAACTTCTGCCTGGACTGGGGGGATTTTAAAATGCTAGGATCTAAATCATTTTTTGTGCAAGTAACAGAAGAGGAGATACCTGATAGGGCTTGACTTTTAAAAAATTGAATCAATTTTTGCAGCCAGAATTAACTGACAGCTTATATGCAACCACTTCAGCTGTTTACCAAGTGATTGGTGCATACAAATCAAGGGGTGTTCAACGTCTAAATGCTAATGTCTTCATAGACTATGCAAGTGCAGATTTGCACCTACAAGAACTGGAAGCCATTTCATTTAAACTTTAACAAATGTGGCTAAGAGAAAGGCAACATGAATATTTCAGGGTGTGCATCTTGAAAGGTTTGGTGCAGCTGCACAGCTCCAATTAAATTCAATAGGAGCCTCACATCTAAAACCCTGAGCCATGCTTTGAAAAGTCTAAGGGCTTGATGTCAGAGTATGACTTTCAGAGTCAGTTGCTTTTGTTCAGCAGAAGCCTCCATAGAAGAATGAAGCACAGTCTCTCCTTTTACTGAAAGAGAAGGCTGGAGAGAGCAGGACAGGCGGAAGGAAGTTCAGAGTAGTTACTGGCATAAAGATTTGTCCAGCACAGTGTCTAAGAGAGGCCACATTGGCATTATTTGTAATGGAAATGATTCAAAAAGGTCAAGCTTTGGCTTTTCCATTACTCAACATCAGAGATAGTTAAGAAACAGTTTCCATTTTCTTTGAACTGGCAAAGCCCAATCAGATGAAGGAAGCTCCTGGATAAAAGGATCATCCACTGATCCAATTCTAATCAGCACACTGATAATTCTCTTACCTCCAGCAGGATTAAGCTGATTGTTTGAATAAACAATTTAGTTCATCATTTGGAAGCACTCAGACAGCCCAGATGTCTTTGGACATGCATGTGCTAGTGCTTCACTGTGAAATAAGTGTGTGCTTTATGAAGATGCTTTCCTGATTATCTCCACTTGCTGGGCTTTGGTTCCCATCACAGCCTGAACTGGAGCTCCACATTTTAATTCAGGATAAAATTAGACTGGAAGATGCGCTCCAGGAGCTCAGCTACTGCCCTCCAGCACACAGTGGGCAGCAGACAAGTCAGACTACAGCTACCTAAGTAAATCCTCTGAAATGTCTATAGAAGGGGACCTGCACCTTCAGCACTGTTTTGCTCTACATATGTGTTCCTGTTGCGATATATTACTTGTTAATGCAGGCATAGCCTTCATGGCCTTTTCAGCATGGTCACACATATGATCATAGTCAGAATTTATACTAAAAAGCATTGCAGATGTGAGAATATCATCTCACTTTTGTATATGACAAATTAGTCTAGTGATGACTGTGTTGATTTTAAGAAGTCAAACTATTAAAAGACAAACTAAACTGTTTCTAGTAGGACCCACATAAACTGGCATATTCCTCTCGACTTCTGGTGCGATGACAACTTTTTGTCTCAATATTTTTGCTCTGAAGATGTTTTCCTATAATTTCTAGTAATTGATGGTATTTCATGACATGTCTGTGGCATAGTATCTGCATGTCATTATTGCAGGTTGTCATGTCACATTCCACAAGACTACTGCTGCCACATCAAATTATCACAGAGCAGAGCAGTCGCTTTATCATTAAGGGCAGCTGCTACTCTGTACAAATTGAAACATCAGTATACTGCAGAGGGTTCCAGGCTACTGAAAACCGTTGCTCCTGAAATTAGTATGCCAAAAGCTTATCTTTTTTTCAAAGTCTAACCTGTATCACCTCAACACAAACAGGAGGCATTTTGTTCAAAGAAACAAAGTGAGGGGATTTTAAATAACCAAAGTCTGTTTTATGATTGTCTAAATCACAACAATTGTGTGAAAGTCATATTTTTAGATACTTTTTGTAGCTAAAAGTACCCGCAGATATCACAGAGCTATTAAATATTATCCCAGAGGAAGCCTTTAACATACCTAGAAGTTTAAGCTGGCATCATTTGCATCCCACTCCCACGCTTTAACCGGAAACCATTCATCTTCACATATGAACTAGTGAAGAAAAAGGGGGAAAAGAGAGAGGTCGGTGAGATTTCAGACACTGGAGTGATTTTTATATGTTTATATTTCCATTTTTTCCCTGCCATTTGAAGAAGATAGGATGCAGAAAATTAATCTCTTTGTAGATATTTTCAGAAAGGTCATAAATTCCAGTTGCCTTCAAAACCTTTCCTTAATTCAGATGGAAATATAGATAAGACTGGTACTTGGGAAAAGAGAAAAGGAGGATTCCTGCTGAGAAGAGATGCTCATGTACACGTGGGCAGTTTCTAGACTCTTTTGGATGCAGAAGGTGCCCTCCCTGATATGATTATTCATGTTGTCCATCAGAATCTAGGAGAATTTGCAGACACCAAACATAGTGGATTATTCCCCTTTCACCTCTGGAGTGAATACAGATGCCAGAAGTGAACAAATACATTATATTATGTTGTAGCGGTAACACAATGGCTAAAAGTCACTGTGCAAAATAAGCAGACCAGGGATGGTGCGAAGCATTGTGTGCTGGGTGTAAGTCCCATTTAACAGGGACGTGCTTCAGTGTACACACTTCTTCCCAAAGCATTATAGATACCAGTGTGGCTAAAGGATGGAGGATAGGCTGTAATACCCTCTATGTGTGGGTATTATATCCCATTCAAACCCACATTCAGAAGCTGAGCAATAGCAGCGTCTGTGACTGGAAGACAAGGCACACCAAAAGCTGGAGACAGAAGAAACTCGAAGCTGGTTTCGCTTATGGGAGCGAACAGGCTAGGAATACTCAGCTTAAGGTTACCTTTGCTTTCCTACTTTTCCATGCAAAAGCGGAAGACGTTTTAGGAACATCAGCAACAAGGATCTCCTCTGCAAGCAAGAGAATTCAAGAGCTACATGGGCTGGGTAGCAAGAGAGATGACCCTGCTTCAGCCTTTTGTTTTTACTGGATTAGAAAACACAGAATGAAAGTCAGCCTTACACATCAGCTTCAGGTAATCTGCTTTTGCACTTTTTTCCTCAGCAGACAGCAGCTCTACCTTTGAAGATAACCATTCATGCATAAAATTACTAATAGATACCATCTATCTGACGAGTGTCTGTTCCTTAATTTATATCACTTGATCCATTTTCAAAGGTTAGCCTTACATTAAAACTACAGTTCTGAATAGGTCAGTCTATTACTTACAGATAAATCACTCCACCTCTTCACATTATAGTGTTGTGTTTTGATAATGACAGAGCTTTTATTCCCATTCTTTCTTCTTCTTTCTCAGGAACAGCATAGCAAAGCGTTAGCACGACCTGCCTTCCCCATGCCTCCCTATGTAGTCCTATTTTTATTCTTTTTGACTAAGTCGGTCTAAACATCTCCTGCTTATAATCTTTTACCTGCTTTTAGCAATGATGTAGAAAAGACTTGGCACTCCAGGATGAAAAGATGAATCAATGATGCATGATAGGACTATGCTAAATTCTAAGCTTTGTAATGCTGTGTGTGAGCTAAAGTGCGACATAACCAATACCATTAAATTCATTGTAATTAAAAGATAATTTCTATTCTCCTCTAGATAGATAAAGCAATAAAATGACAATGTTTAAAGAGGAAATGCCAGTGTAGTGGTCATACACCTAACAACTACCCAGGAAATATGCATTATAAATATAAGAGAAAAGTTGCTACTGTTTTATCTATGGAAGCATTTTCTGGTGGTAATTTTATACCACTGAAGTAGTCTGGAAAGTTGCTGAACCACAGAAGACCTACCTTCAGAAACACCTGGTACAGGTATTTTCCTATGACTGTGAAGAATTGTCAAGTTACAACAGTTTGCCAAATATGTCATTACAAATATCTCATTACAAATGCATCTCTGAATCACTCAGAGCGAAGAGCTCTTCTTAGGCAATGCAGACATCTGCACATAGGATCTGTGCACCAGTCTGTTAGGTCTGCAGTAACAGGATGAAAGGAAAAAGCAACGTTTGAAGTCTGAGGACCTTCTGCGCTAGCTGCACATGTATAGGCAGGAGCAGCATCCAGCACCAAAACAGCAGTGACACCCCAGCCCAGAGCTGCTCTTGAGGACAGTGCTGTCTGAGGAAAGGACAGTCCCATCCTGCACAGCAACCATCCCAACAGAGAAACTGAGACAGAAAACCGTCATTCCAGGGAACTGTTGGGTCTTACGCAGCATGCGGCAATCTCGGTGGATTTCCCTAAGTTGTGCTTCTGATTTAAAAGCTCAAGTGGAATAACTGGCCTCTGCTTTGCAGATAAAAATGAAATAAGAGTCTGCGTGACCCCCTGGACACACATTCAAAGGTCCACTCTGCCTCCCACAGAGCCAAGGCAGTTAATAAAAATGTCTCTATTGCTCCTGGCCTGTGTATCACATTCTCCCCAGAGTTAATAAGGACAAGCTTAGAAACAGCACATGCACTTCAAATACATTTTCCTTAGCCCCCTTCTGAAGTAAATGCATGCATGGATGGATAGAATATATGTATATAAAGAGTAAGCTGTCAGCAACTACAATATGTATAATATACAAACAAGCCTCCCCACCATCAAATTCCAGGTGCAACTACCAGCGGTTATCTGGAGGCAATTTATTCACCATGACTGATGATAAACAGATCAGTTGTACATAAAGATACCAACCAGCTCCAGCTACAAAAACCCTTTTGCAGATGCTAGCCAGAGAAGAACCCAGTCCATGCATATGAACAAATACTGGGGTCTCAGGACACTGGAGCTTTTAGCAGCATAACCTATTGAATGTGCTTAATGCAACATAGGACTTCCAGAGGATTTTTGACATGGCAGCAATGTAACAGCAAGGCAACCCCTTCAACACTCAGGCAACCTGCCCTCTACCTACACAGGGTGTAAAAGAAAGGGCTGACTTGCTCTTGTTGGAGCATCTGGCTGCTGTGTGACTGTGCATGCAGCAGGAGCTCTGCATCTCCTGTGCAGCTCTCACTTGGAGCATTGCATTACTCTGGGTGCACCCAGTATCCCAGGAACAAAGTGCTTTGCATTTGAGATAGAAACACAGTTAAAGCAGAACTACAGACCTATTATTTCTGATCCTGGGCAACAAATGATTCTCCAGGAAACAAAGCAGCTCCAGATAGCCCTAGGGAGACTCCTGAAGATAGACCAAAAGAAAGCACAGAGGAAATGCATACTCCTCTTTTTTTTTTTTTTTTTTGCTAGCTGGATCTGAAAGGCTACAAAAATGGATATATCCTGTTGCTACTCAGCACCTCAGCTCTTCCATTCATCAGCAAAGACAAAAAAGGAGGATCCCAAAGCCTCTGTTTACTGTAGGGCGTCTACCTCAACATGATGGGTTCAGAAGAGGAAAGAATGGTGTAGGACACTGCAGCCCACTGGGCAGGACTGCATTAGTACAGGAGACACTTCTACTCCATTGGCAAATCTGAAGTGTTGTATTCAGTCCACCCATTATTATTTCCATGTAGATGGTTGTGACATCTAATTCTTTCAAGGCTTGTAAAGCACGGAAAACCCTACATTGTATCATGTCTTCACTACAAGCCAGGCTGAGACATAAGAGGAAAATGGTTTAATTTATGTTCATTACCCCAGATCACCTTCCCTAGCAGTAAAGTGATTCAGACTGCCTTACGTATGGCCCTTTCAAGCAAACTATGACTGATACCTCCACCTTTCTTACTCCAGCATTTAGTCCTGTTCTTGTCATGGAAGGAGAGAGTAGCTACAGCTTAAAGAACAAAACAACCAAAAAACCCCTCAAACTCAAAAACAAACAAAACAAAATAGACAAAAAAAAAAAAAAAAACAAACACCAAAAAAACCCACAACTGCAAAACAAAACCACCCCAACAAACCAAACTAACAAGAACCAACAAAACAAACACACATCCATAAAGGCATCTCCAAGCACATGTCCTAGGTTCTCTTTGCTAGTCTGTTTTAATAAGAGCTGAACAAGACAAAGCCTGCAATCCTCCCAGTCCAGGTGGAGTCCTATGTCTCAGCCAGCACTCATACAGCCTTGATCTAGAGCCTATTCTGATTCTTTCAGCTGGAGACCACCTTGTCCTTTCCTTTGCCATGTCTATTGGTGTGTGATTGTCTATATTTGCTCATTTGTTCTGTGATCATTCAGAGGCCACACACCAGGATGATTCTGCTGTAGCTGGCAGGACAAGCTCTCATTTGTTACCCTCTCAAGTGCCAACGCACTGAGATGTCAATGCAGTCTGAGTGCGCCCAAAGGCAATTACATTAACCTTCTGCCAACCTGGGGCCTTGTCTGCTCCCAGGAATTAATTCTTGATTTGCTGCAATGCACAACAAAAGTTTTAAGCTTCTTGGCCAATTTATTACAACTGGTTTTTCTGTGATGCATTTGGTCTCTACAATTATCCCTCAGAGTCTGTGGTTCTGGGAACTGCTCTGTGCATTCCTCTGCTTCTCCAGTTCCCCCACTTTGATGCAGAGGCAAATACCAATTTTCACACTCCCATCTCCTCCTATACATCTAAATTGAGTAAATGGAAGCAATCACAGCAGCGCTCAGTGCTTGGACAGTCTGGCATAAAGGGTAGGAGGTAACTGACAGGCTGACAACCACACAGGTAAGTTAGTTTCTTCACTTTGGGAAGTTTATCTGCAATAGCTTTCATTTGACGGAATCACCTTAATTTGTCTGTTTTCTGTTCATCATCTCAAGTAACTGAGCAGCTCAGCACTGTCCCGTTTTGCATAGCAATTAGGAAAACAACACACAAAGGATTTTCCCACAGAGCTTGCCAGATCCAAGTGCCTCCACTTGGGTAATCCTCTCCAAGATGTGGGACCCATGTGGAGGATGGCCAGAAGTCATCATCAGAATAAGCAATTCACGGAACTCTTCCAGTCAGATCTATTAGCATCTAGATGATGCTAGCATTTAGATCCCACTTTCTATGAAAAATGGTGGGAACAGTGTTAGGGCATCAGTCCCACCATGACATGTGCAGAAAGGATGAATTCATAGAATTTAAAGGAGGACAGGATTTCAGAAGGCTCCTCTTGAGGCTGACAGTTGGGGGAGGACAGCTCAGGGCTACAAGTTAAGGATTTCTGAGGACCTTGCTGCCATCAATTCACAGACGAGTGATCCCTTTTTGTTTCTCTGTAGAAAACAAAAATCTGGATGACTTCTGAAGTCAACCTCAGCAGGCGCACCCTGTTAGACAGCAAGGCCATCAAAGGCCAGCTGCCCTGAAGACAAGTTGTGAAGTCTAATTTCCCTCAAACTTCATCAGAAGATGACTGTCTGAACCACGCAAAACCCTGATGCTGACCTACTTTTACTAGGAACAGATTTCACTGCCTCCAGTACAGAAGTATAATTGCCTTCATTACTAAACTCAAGATATATAGAGTACCAAAAAAGCTCTGGGGGACTGACAAGCATTAAATTTAATTAAGCATAGGTTACAGATGTTCGGGGTATTTTGGCTTTACCTGTTCCTCTTTTTGGGCTTTTTCTCAACCTTAGAACAAACCTCTTACTAACCATCCCAAGAAACAATGCTGCAACCTCACTGATCATAAGAATTATTTCCTCTGTGGCACGTGGAGTTGCAGATATTACTCTGTTAAGTCTGTAGTTCCCACAAGCAGTTTCATCCGGCGGTTCTGACAGGCAGGTGATCCTCAAAGCCCTCAAACAAGCGCCAGTGTGCATCATGCCCCATTGCCTTTATTCCCTGATATGCTTCACTTTATGGCTGCACATCATATACAAGTTGTTGGGGAAAGGGCCATGTTCACATTCGGGTTCTGTTTGTTTCTCCGAGGATGTTTTGATGTGACTGTCTTGGCCATTTCACCTTCAACCAGCCCCCATTCCACAGATGACCAGTCATCCAAGACACCAGAGAGATTTTAAGCATCCTTGATCTAAGGGAGGCAGATGAAAAAAGACATGATACAGGCAAATGTCACATTTGTGTCACCAACTGAAGCACTGCTGCCAGGTTACATTATTCAGTGCCTAACAGACCTACTGGTATAATCCTGAGCTGAACTCTCCTCAAAAGATCAGCCACCCGTGGCTTCCCCACAGCAGGTGGAGAGATTTACTGCTGCAACCCTGGGGAGGGAGAAAGGAAAACCTACCCCTGCATGCCAACAGAGCCCGTGGAAGTGTGTTATCTTACAAGCAAAATGTCTGCTCTTTGCTTCAAGGAGAATTCTCTGTAATGATTTCGCCATAGTGCCCTAGCTCAATAGATAAAGGAGCCCTTACTCAAGGCACTGAAACAAACCGGGTTGGTCTCCTACTCATCTAGAAAACATATGCTATGTGCCAATGGCACACTAGAGCATATGATTTCTTCTCCCACAAATGTGTTTATTACTGGTAAAATACTTGATACTAACAAGAAGAGAGCAAAAGCAACACCACCAGGTCACAGCTTCAATCCTAGTCTGTCTTCACGTCATCACATGGATTTGGAGAGAGAACCAGAGAAGTAGCTGTTCCCCATGAAGCCCTTTCTTGTGCTTTAAATCTACAAGTACAGATACAAAAGGATGCAATCATCCTCCATCACATGCAGGGCCTCACCTCCCATCCAACTGGGAGGAAAAATACTGACAGGTTCTGGTCAGGTTTTGCCCTCCCTATTGCTTTTAACTGGCTTTGTGCTAGAATCCATTTTGGAGGTAATGGGAAGGAAAATTGAGTTAGACCTTTTTAAAGGGTTTGCTAATGGATTTATTCATGAAAGACTTCAAGGCCTGAGTTTTCCATCAAACACCAGCTCAGAATTCATTAACCAATACTCACCTGTGACTTTTACTAGGAAAGCCAAGATGCTACTTTCCTGTTCCAGGATCTTTTCACACAACTTAGCCATGTACTGCCCCTAGAGAGTATCAGATCATCTCCCCCATTAACTGGCAAAAGTGAATACCCTGTCACATCTTAAATCTTAAACTTCTCACACTTCAGGACGTCTGCTTTGCAACACAGTAAGCCAAAAGCCAAAGTTTTCTCCACTCCACCGCAGCTTTCAAGGACGCCTAAAGATACAGAAACAATCACTGCTGTTTGCTCATTTTGCAAATTACATTAAACCGCATGCTCCAACCAATCTGTATTAGGCATGAGAAAGTTCTTTCCAGTATCTTCTTCACAAACTGCTCCAGTGTGGGTCCCCTGTGGGGTCACAGCCTCCTCCAAGCATCCCCCTGCTCCAGGGTGGGCTCCTCCACGAGCTGCAAGTGGATATGTGCTCCACCATGGACCACCATGGGCTACAGGGCACAGCCTGCCCCATATCGGTCTGCGCCATGAGCTGCAGGGGAGCCTCTGCTCTGGTGCCTGGAACATCTTCCTTCGTCCTCACTGTCCTTCATGGCTGTTTCTCTCACACATTCTCACTCTTCTCTCTGGCTACCATTGCACAGCTATTTTTCCCCCTTCTTAAATACATTATCCCAGAGGAGCAACTACCATTGCTGATGGGCTTAGTCTTGGCCAGTGGTGGGTCCACCCTGAAGCCAGCTGGTATCAGCTCCATCACAGGGGAAGCTTCTAACAGCTTCTCACAGAAGCCACCCTATAGCCCCCCTGCGGCCTAAGCCTTGCCACATGACCCCAATACAAAAACAAAAAGCAAAGAAAACCAAATCAGACTCCAGTGACTGAGAGATCAGCACTGAGCATTTCTGTTCAGTCTCCTAAGGAGGGATTTGTCTGACCCAGAGTCCCCTGTGCCTTACTGGAAATGAATGTGTCAGCAAAAGTCACTCAGTGTTCAGCACTGCCCAGCTCAGCACAGCACTCATTCATTACTTAGTCTTCACACAAGCATATGCTCATTTTAAAGCACATAAAGTTGCTCTTGGGAACTGAACTGTGGAAGATACAATCTCTGATACTGTAACAAGATGATAGAATCGGAGAGAAGTCATCTCCTTTATCTTGTTTAAGGAAGGGAGAAAAGGAGGCGCCCCGCTCCCAATACCCTCCAAAACACAGAGTGCTCATACCACTGCTATGCTCTATGTGCATTCCCTGCCTGTACAGGAGTGATGAGCAGTACAAGGAGCAGCTGCATCAGACAAGAGCACTTAGAGGAGAGCTCTCCACCATCTACTGCTGGCTTCTGAGATTTGGGGATTTTATATCCTGTCTCCTGGGGGAGATTCAGACACAGGGTGCCCCAGCACCTGTGAGTACTGGGAGGGCAGAGATGGATAATGAAGTGGAAACTCATCTTCCCCTTGGAGCAGCCTAAAGGTTACAGAGGTAGTTGGAGGTTATGTCTGAAATTCTGATCAGCAGAGCTGTCTTCTGATCAAAATAGAGCCAGACACAGCCCTTCTGAGGTACTTTTCCTGCCCTCCTATTTACTCACAGTGTGACCAGCATAGATTGTGTGACACATGCAGATGATTAATTATGTCAGTAATTAAGAAGGTGGCTGATTTGCACATGTAAAGTCCTTGCTGCTCCCCTCTGGACTTCAGCTTCTGCAGTCAGGTAACTCCTTATGATCCCTGCAGCAGTGATTTATCTTTCTATCAGTGAACACATTGGATGCCTCACTTCTTGCTGCTTGGAGATTTCAGCTGTCCATCCTAATCAAGAACTTGCAGGGCAGATAAAATGCTCAGATTCAGCGTCTCAGACTCCCAAGTTGCTGGGAAAAAGGTTTGAACCAGGGTGCAAGATGTTAGGCTAGCAGAAGCGAGATGAACTCTCAAAAACCTTTTGTTTAAGAGATGGATAGAATATTCTAAATAATTAAGGTTTCGGTCAAACCAAACTAACACCTTTAAGCAGATTTTTTTTAAGTTGTCTCATTTGGAGGTTATTATACACTTTCAGTCCAGACTTTTAAATTAAATGATGATATATCAAGACACAGCCAAGATTTAGAATAATCTTGTTAGAAATAAAGTAACTTTCACAGAAAGTTGTTGAAACCAACAGTGAAGTCACACAGTATTGCAGATGGCTGCAAAGTCCAGAGCAATAGGGTAAGCAGCAGGCAGAGTAAGAGGAATAGCATTTGCTGCCCAAGAGCCATTCAGATGGGTTTTGCTGGGCTGTCCCCAGCCTCTTCCGAGGGACTTGTCCATGGTCAGTGGCAGAACCGAATCCAGAATGAGGTGCCAGGCAGTGACTCAGTGCCTCAAAGTCATCGAAGCCCAAGAGAAGGCTGGATGCAACACAAGAACACATGGCATGTAAGACACAGCCATAACGATGTGATGTGAAAGATGCAAAAAGACAAATCTGAAAGCTTTGGCAACCTTTCCTCCATCAGCAAACAAACAGATATTGGCATCTATGTCTGCTCAGGATTTACCTGGTGAATAATTGATGCATTTCAATGTGCTTTTATTCAGGAGTGACTTTGAAGTTCCAATCTCCAATATTTCCTGATATTCTTCAGGATTAGAAGTTGATAATGGTGACAAAGAGTCCACATTAGCAAAGACTTGGGGAAGAAAAAGTGAGGAAGGAAGAGTGAAAGGAAAAACAAAAGGCAACTCTAATAACCATTGCAGGAACCAGATAGACATTTTCTTCACACTGAGCTGTCAGTAAGTAAAAACATATTGTGGCAGGCTGGAGTTTACCTATGCTTGTGTGCAGGCATTGGAGGCTCAGTGGGACTAATTATGAAAATATGATTATAATGTATTAGTAATTCTGTCAATCAGAGGCATGCATCTGGTAACAAAAAAGTGGTGGGTAAAAATGCCACAGGACAGGAGAATTTAATGCTGTGGGTTAGTACCAAATGTATGCCTCATGGGAGAGGGAAAGAATTGACTTATGGTGGGGGAGAGTTGGGGGAGGATTGTATATTAATAATAATACATGTATCACACCTGTGGCCCAGAAAAGTATTAAAACAAACTAATATTTACTCTTTTTCTTTAAAGAAGGCTTTGACTTACTCGGAAAGGGCATGATTTCAAGCTACACTTCAAAGTTTGCAGGCAGAATTGGCAAGCATCAGCATTAGATGGGCCTGTTCAATCTAAGTAAAGGGTGACATTTCAACCACCAAGGGCACTTCATTTGTCTTTGAAATCCCATTCTAGAATTAAAGAGCAAGAAAATCTGGGGAAGATACTGCAATTTGGGGTAAAAGAGCATGGGTTTAAAACTGAAGAAGAAAGTGTCTTGTCTTTGAATCTGTTTCCTCAATGGGGATCCTTCCCTTTCCTCCCTCACCCATGTCTGGGCCCTGCAGGAGAGCAGGACTATGCCCTGGGAAGGCAGCTGAGGAGTTGTCCTCTTTCTCCTTTTCTGTATAAAAACCACCATAAAGTAATTTATTCCATAAAACAATGTGAAGCTTGTAAATAACCGCAAGCATTTGAACGTCATTCTCTGCTTCACAGCTCTGCCAATCTGCACCCTGGTAACTTGGCCAACTCCTGGCGTATTAATATGTTTTATTACCATTTTTGTTCTTGTTTGTTTGGGGGGGAGGTGGTGTAGGTGTGGCAGCTCCTGTATTTATAGGGCCAGTCTGGAAGGTGCACGTTCCTCCAGCAGAAGCAGCAATCTCCTGGCTCAGTCTCTACAAGCTAAAGGGAGCCAAGAGCAACTGGGATCAGATATGTCTGCAGCTCCCTGGGAAGCTCAGATGCTTGGGAGCATTGTCATCTGGAAAATTAGGATGCTGCAGCATCCCTGGCTTTCTCCTTCACAGCGAGGAGCGTACAGGGAGCTGGGGGACTAAGGAGGACCAGCTTGTCAGTCTACAGTGCTAGATAACTGCTGAAGCGTTGTTGCTACCCTAACGATAAAAATATCATCTCTTTCTTACAGCTGATATAGAACCAGCCAATTAAAGCCCTTCTCCTAATCCCAGATGGTTGCCTCAGGTGCTGGCACCAAAGCTGAAAGATGAAGAATTTATACAGAAAAATGGATGGGAAGTGTTGACCGTAGAGCAGGGCTGTGACAAGGCACCAAAAACAGATTAAGTGAAGACAAAATAGCAATGTATTCTTGGCCTTTCCTTTGTTGTTGTTGCCTCTTCTTTGCAGGTGCTTCAGGCTAAATCTTGGAGACACTGTACCACTAACTGATAGGACAGAAAAGTGAAAACGCTAAACTGAAATCCAGAGAATAACTCAGAACAGTTTTGCACTCAAAGGAAAAAGAGGAAATAGCCAGGCCCTCTCTTCTCCCATCACCTTGGGTTTTTCTCAAGTATAAGTGTTATCTGTTCATTGGAATCGCTCTGAAATTATTCTGATCTAAGACTAAAGTGTTGGGTATGTACCTGCCAGCACAACCTCCGTTAATGTGGGGTAGAACAGAAAAGAAGGGCAAGCTAACATGAACAATCATCAGTTAAATATGTAATAAAAGGTGCATATTGAAGACCAGCTTAGATTTGAATGTGGTTTCTACCCTATAGCCTAGCAGATAGAGAGACAGACTTTAGACTAGCAAAAGGCACAGTACCAATGCTGGCAAAATCAGAAGATACGCCTGACCCACAGAGATGCGCTCCAGGCCCCAGTCTAAACACTGACAAGCAGGGAGTGCCATCAGGAAATGAGAGATATGATAAGAAGGCAATAAAGAGATAAATCCCAAATAGGTGAGGATAAAATTCCTCTGATTGGCCTGAGACTTCTCTATCCCTTCAGCTAAGAGACTGAGAACACCTCACCTATGCCCCATCATTTGTACAACAAAAAGCTGGTAAGGTGGCGCAGAGGGTTCCTTGCAACAGCCTCATTGAAACCTATGTGAAAGCAAAGACTGCAGACAAAGAAAATGAACTAAGGCACAGCGAGCTGAACCCTGAGCCCATGGCCTTCTCCTTGCTGTGAATACTTTTGTGCATTAGTTTGTGCTACAAAAATCTCACTGCTTCAGCAACATCAGCCTAACAGCTTCCTTGGGAGTTTCTTCCCAGCTGGCACAAATGAATGCATTTTCAAAAGCAAGAATACACAGGACTTGAACATCTACAGTTTCGAGCAGGTTTTGGGAGCACCAGTTCCAATTTGGGCTTGTTTTTATGTAAAAGTGGGTAAACAATAAGCACAGATGTGCTCATCTAGACAAACTTCCTCCCACAAACAAGTTTCTCTCTGCTGAGCATTTCTGGAACCTGCTACTTATTTCTCCCTAAATGAGCAGCTGAGGGCCCCTACCTGACCCACACTGTGATTGCAAGGACCTTCCCTGCACTTTGGCTTCAGATGAAGCAATTTGCAAACCAGAATTTTCCTGCAGAAGTGGGATGGCTGCTAATGAAGGGAGTAAACCAATAGTAATTCAGATCACTGTTGCTCAGAGGAAGAGCCAACAAAGGGAACACGTAAGCAAGAATAAGCTATGCCCAAACTTATTAAATATGATTGTTTGGTAAAATGCAAAAATACCAATAAAGGTATTTTGGACAACACTGTCAGCTGAATCTATTTCATGCATGGTGCCCTCAGTCCACTCTATTTCATGTCAGAGATGAACTTTCAGCACTCCTCACTAGCATTTTGAAGCCACCGTGGGGTGTTTGTCACAGCCATGCTGTCCCTGCCATTCAATGTGCATTTACACTGCCACTGAGTCACAACCTGACAATAGCCCAGCACTGATTTGATCTTCAGGATCACTTGTTTCACTGCAACTCACCCAAACAGACCCAACAGTCATTTGGACTTCAAACAGCCTGGGTGGCAAGTGGACGCACCTGCAATAGCTGCCAATGAGTTGCTATAACCACTGAACAAGTCATTCTTAAGACAGCAGCTTTATAATTGATTTTAACCTATACATTTCAAAGCCTTAGCATTTTGTGTGCCATACAAACGTGCTCTGGACTTTTACCTAATACAAGCAGAGAAGGCAATTTAGTCCAGGTGGAAGCTAATGAGACAGGTCCATGAAAGAAACAGATTTATGTTCCTTGGTATGAATCCCCCTCTTTAGAAGGTGCAGGAACCTGCTAAATGGATAACTAAGGGCTAATTTCTGATATGAGGACCATTTGATTACTTTGATCAAGATGCACCAATGCAGGATCTAAATTTGAGAAAGCAGAGTTTAAAGCTATCAGTTTTCTTGACACTTTCAGAAAAGAGGATTCTCAACATTTCAGCTTCCCTCTCTCCACTGGCAATACACACCTGTGCGCATTAGATTATTTAGCCTAATCCTGGACTGCAGAAATGATGGAGCAGTAGGATGTAAATAGGACTGACCTTGATAATATCACATATTTCTGTGCTGAAAAGATAAATTCAGCGTGTTGCTCATTCAGGCCCTCTCATGTGTCTAACAAGACTATTTTCGTGTACTCAGTGGCAGGCACAAGTGAGATGTGATGGAAGAAGCCAATTTTGGGAAGGACATTGGAGATTAATCAGCAGGTGTTCTCCCTCCATGGACATGTGCTCTGCAGAAAGGCACAAGCCCACTTGGAGACCTGCCACACCACAAAATCCCTGCAGCTATTGAGAGATGCAAGCCAGAGGCCAGCTGATTAGAAAGGTACTACAGCAGAATTGATTTCAGGTCTACGTCTTACATTTCAAGCTAGCAGTGTTTAAAGCCAACCTTTAAAGGGAAACAGGCTTAGACAACACAAAGACATATGAGACAGTGATCGAGCAGCAATGGGCACTAGTGCTGCTGTAGAGCTGGGGTTGTGCTCTGCCAGCTCCCATGGGACGCTCACCAGATGTGCTCAGGAACTGCAGGGAACGTGCCTTAGCTGTGGGACAGCACCTCCATCAGACCTGAAATCCAGGCTGTGAACACATCCTGGGGTTTGACCCCATCAATACCTGCTACCCCTGCAGAATTTACCCTTTTGAAGTCAATGAGGAATTTCCACTGATATTAGAGGATTCTTGAATAAGCTATTATCCCAATTTTATTTGTTTTGCATCTGCCTCTGTGTTACAGAGGAACCTGATTGCAGTATTCACTATAAGCCAAATTTACTGGGCACAAGGAGAAACATGTACCTAGGAGCAATGGAGCTTGTCCAGCAATCAGACATCTAGAGGGCTCCACTGCATCAGGAACGCTGTTGTTCATAACGACACTGATGGTCCAGCTACTTCACACTGGTTTAGGAAACAACAACCTAAGAACATTTTATCTTCGATTTTCTTACAGGCAAATGGCAATAACAAAGAAATACTCTAATGCAGAGACAACATAGGAAACATCACAAGGAAATCACTGCGCATCAAGAACTAAACCCCAACTTCTTGTCATGCTCTTTTCCAAAAGCATGTCACCATACTTCTACTATTCACCCATGTATCACATTTCTCTATCTCAGCAAACTGGAGCTTTGCTGCTATTTCATTACCCCTGTGAACACAGGTACTGCTATATCAATAACAGCAATTCTGTTTCTCAAGGACAAATAAACGTATTTTGATGATATCTGAGAGGGAAGGAGGGGATAAGCTTTGGTCTGAGATAAAGCAAATAAAATAATGTAAAAGCAAAGTGCATAATCAGCTAATACACAGGCAAATGGAAAAGATTACATTACAGAAATAGATTTCCTTTCCTGAGGAAGAGTTTGTGTGCCCAGAACAGTTTGATTTTCCAGCACTACTCAGTCTGCATAAGCCTATCACTTCCTCTATAACCTCTCCTAGCATCTGCCACATTCAGAGGGTTGCTAACATTTACCTCCACATCCCACTGCTTTCAGATTGCGTCATTCCCCATTAAAAGGTTTCCAGTTGCTCATATTCATAAGACTCATTTTCATTAGGTAGTATTTTTCATAATACTCTCTCCACATTTTTCCTGTGTAACTAATTCCTAAAGAGCTCATGGGGAATGTTTGGTTCAAACACCAACTCCAAGGTCAGAGACCTCTTATTCTCAGCAGTGCTGGATGCTGATTCTTTGTCATTCTCTCCCACTAGAAATAAGAAACAGGAAAGAACTATTTTCTCTCTCATTTTTCTAAGCAGTTTGGTTCTTCGAGAGCTCTGCCACCACCTTTCAAATGATGGCAACTACTGGTAACTGAACAAAAGGTGGAAGAGTTTATTACTCCAGTTGAGAGCAATAGCCCCTTATTACAGGGCTACAGATTCTGCTATATCCCTGCACATCATGAACAGTGATCCACACTTCTCTTCTTCCTAGGAGAATGGGACCACTTGCAGACTAAAGGAGAACCCATCATAAGATGCATGGCAGACTTTGCCTGCAGTTTGTCAAGGCAAAGTAAGAGAAAGGTTTTATTGGTATCATTTTATTTCCAGTTAAGTTCCATAAAATCAATCTCTGGGAAGTTCCAGTCACTGATGTCTGCATTTACAGGCTAATGCAGTGAGTGGGCATAGCTTGAAATAGAGAGCTGTAAAAAAAGATAGCAGCAATGCAAATTGGGCTGAATAAGAAAATTATACCCTGAATCATAAAACTGTAAAACCAGCAGAGGCTGAGAGTGTAAAACGGAGACATCTCTGCTTAAACTATGCTTTGTAAATATCATGGAACCAGGTGGAGTGATAGCGCAGCACTGGAAAAGCAGCAGCTTTTCTTCTAGGAACTTGTCATATGCTTTTACAACTTAATTTGTATCCAGAGACAACACAAGCTCCAAACTACACAAAAATGCTTATATCTGCAAAGCTCTGGAACTGCATGTGAAAGTTCTAAACTTAAATTTTTATAGATAGGTCTGCTGGGTTTGTGAAATCACATGAAGAAAAAAAAACCAAAACGGGTCTTTTTCAAGTCTCCAGGTACAACTTACTCTGCATTCCACAATTTCACTCCTTCAGTTCAAATTGGACCTCAATCCCTTTGCTTTCTTTGTGGATAAGAGAATGGGATCCAAACCCACTGCAAGTTTCAATGTACCACTGCTGCTGAGTGGGCATCACTACAGAGCATTGATAACTCAACCTTTCCCTTTAAACATGAAACAGAGTTTTGAGTTAGGACCCGTGGGCTTTTTCATGGTTTAGATCCCATTTTAGCTGCTGCCTAAAGCATAATGCCTGGAGCATAAATGAGAGGGCAAAAATCTAAGTCAGAGGTATTCTGCTAACTCTAATTGTATTTATATTTCAGTGAACTCAAATCAAAACACAGGGAAGTTGAAATAAAAGCTATGATTCCCAGGACACCCCATGGCCCAGAAAGGAGATGTAGGAGGCAGATTCTGCCTGCTGCTGCCATGAGGCTGAGTGGGACCATAAGCAAGGCTGCACATGAGACAAGTACATGTTTGACCTTTGAAGTAATTCCCTCCTTGTGAAAGCAACAAACTGGCTTAATACCCTCCAAAAAAGTACTCTTCCAAATAGATAATGGCTGTTTTCAGGAGCAGAACTGGGAAACAGCCATGACCTTACAGGAGGATGGCTTGGGTGGCTCAGGAGCAAGGAAACTTGCCCACTAAACCAGCTGTTGTTCTGCTTTCCTTTTCCTCAAGCCTTTTCTCATTCAAGAGGGCTCTGATTTGATGCCCCACTCCAAATGTGCTTTCAGCCAAGCTCTGTCCTGATCCCAGTCTTCACTCATGGCTAAGCAGGATGCTCTGGAAGGATCCTAGCTCAGAAGGGCCCCAGCGTCCCAACCCTATCCCTCCTTCTTGCACAAAATCCCCACAAAGCCAAGCAGATGCAGTTCCTGATGGAGGTGCAGAGGAGAGCACACTGGGTTTGGGAAGAAGGGAGTACAGCCGTGCACCTGGCCCTGCACTGGCTGCATTTAACTGGCTTTCCTTGCTCCAGTTTTGCCCCAGGATTTCTGGTCGGTTTTAACTCACAGCTCTCAGTCACCACTGGGAGACCTGTGTGATAAGGGCTGAAAAAAGCATCAGAAAGGGACTGCGTGTATGCTGTAGAGTCAAGCTGCCTGCACGTGTCACACATGGCATCCCAGGAAGAAAATTCTTGGTCTACATATTGATATGTCCCTTCCTAACAGTGGAAGGGATGAATTGCAATCCTGGTTCTTAGGCAATCTCAGTCCAGGCCACTCCTCTGTCTTAACTGCTGCGCAAGTCATACATAGCCAATAGAGAGCCGTCTGCCGCTTCAGGTATCACTTTGAAAGCTTGCTCCATGCATTCCCTGAAAACAGTTGTTTTCCTTCAGTTCCTTGAGTTCCTGCTTTCCTAGCCCCTTATTCCATTAAGCAGCTGCCTTTATTTTAACAGAAATAACATACTTTTCAGACTTTTTCAAAGAGCTCCATTTTTAACCTCCTCCCAGTTACAGTGACCACCACTGGCTTTATTTATTTCTCCAATATCCCTCCAGTACTGCAGCATGCAGAAATACAAGCTTTCCTTCTGCTCTGTCCTCAGTGCCATATTAATCTCTCTCAAAATTCATTGCACTATCTAAACAGATTCTTTAAAAACCTCAGTTAAAGGAATGATTCTGAAGTTTCTTTTAATATTGGAAAACTCATTTGATGTTGGTTTGGGGTTGTTTTTTTAATGGTGCTAGGTTTTTACAAGCATCTGGCAGAGGAGGATAAACCAGCAAACATCTGTAAACAAAACGCAGCAAACACTGATAGTGCCATTGACTTTGCTTGTATGGTTGTTCTGCTAGCAAGGGTAAAATACAATGGAATAAATCCTCCTTGCTGGATTTTTATATGCCAGTCAATACATGCATTTTCATCAAGTCAGAAGAGCTCTCCACCTTTGGTGCTGCAGCTGGGATGAGCCATTTAGGCAGGCAACAGACATGCTGGGAGGCAACAGGCTGAGAGTGGGATGTTCCCACAGTGCTGACATAGCTGCTTTGCATTTCCAGCTCAAAAATAAAGGGAAAGCAACCTTCTGAGAGAGCTTCCAAAGGGTGGGCTGAGATTTTGAGAGGAGGTCAACTGCTATTTCCCAGCATAGCGCTTCTTTCAAAACACTTTCACAAGACCTTAGGTCCTCCTCCAAGTTCTGCTACTGTTGACAGGGTAACTTCAAGTGTTCCAACTGCCCAACTGTCCATAGCAGGCTAAGAAAAACAAAAGTATGGAAAATATATCTTAGCCCCTTGGATTTGAATTTGACAAAGTTGGAAAATTTGGGTACCTGTGGCTATTGAGAAGCTCCAAGTTTATCAATGTATCTTCTCTTGCAATATTTAGCAGGATGAATTTTTAACAACACAAAACCCTTCTTACACAATGAGTCTGTCCCTAATGGCTCACAACTTGCAGAGGTGAGCAGAGAACAATTTTTTACTCCTGAAATTTTAACATTCCTTCTGGGGATTCACAACAAATTGTTTTCCAGGTCAACTCGGGCCTCCAATCTGTCTAATTCATGGAGTCCCATCTCTAACAGATGACTGCATTGAAGTTATCTTGCTAATCAGGTCAGAGGAGGCAAAATAATCCTTTTAAAAGTACCACCACCAAACCCCACAACACAAACCTGCCTGGAGCTTCTCAAATATCCTTTAGGAAGTAAGTACCCTGAGAGCATCAGAACAAACATATTCTGAAATACTTTGGAGTACTATAGAGCAAACCCACACTTTCCGTCTTCCCACTGGCAAGGACTTGCCATAGCATCGATTTGCAATGGCATCTTTCATGCCCAAAGCATACAAAGGAAAGCACAGCTAAATGACCACTGGATGTCTCTAATAATTTGCATTTAGGTAGATAGTAGCTTCCAGCAATTTCTCTTTCATTTGGGGAAATGAGAAAGAGGAGAAGCAAGAAAACAGAAAAGAAAGAGCAGATATGCTGGTTCACTTGACATTCGTCCTTAACAGTCGTAATACAGAGGCACCCACATCCTCCACTGCTGCATTAACAGCTGGAGATACATCCATGAAAGTTTTCCAACGTACAAGCCCAGCTTCCCCCAGTCAGTGCAAAGTATGAAGCACTCAGCAGCACTCTGCTCCCGTCCTCTTTAACCAAATATGCACCTTGAGATAATAGATTTACTGAGAGAATAAATGCAGGCATCCTTAATGCAATGCTTTTGCTCCTATACCCCTTCCAAAAAAACGGCGTCGCATCCTGCCTGGGCTAAATCTGGGTATGTAAACTGTGAACAGAAAGAGTTTGCACAAACAACACGATGAATAAATAGTTACATACAAAGGCAACAGCATTCTGAGGTTTTACAAGACAAATAACCCAAAGCTGTAAACACTTTTGGAAAACAAACAGCTCATCAGTTTTCTTGGGTCCCTTCCCCTTTGCAAAAATCTGCACTAGAATGAAGTAACCTCACCTCGAGCTGCTCTTGATTGTTCTAGCACACTAAGAAACCTCTTTGTGTTTGTTAGTATTTGTATTCCTGCACTAAACAGCAGCTCCATTATGGAACTGGGCTGCATTGGGCTGGTTTACCTCTACGTCTATACCCATGAAAGAAACAGCCTGTGTTTCAAGTGCTGGTGATCTTGATTTATTTATAGTTATTTTCAGTGGTCAGGAGGAGAAATAATTGTCTGACCTGAATGCATGGTCAGCAAACAGCAAATCTTAGTCACATTAAGATGTTTCTATTCCTCAGCTAAATGTTGAAAGGGCATGTTTAAAGGGAGACTGTGAAAGAGCAGGAAATGCTAAATAAGGTACCAAAGGTGACATCAAGCTCTCAGGAATGAGGGGTCCGTCAGCTCTGCAGCCTAAGAAAACACATCCTCCTTCCAGAGAGATGTTCCCACATGGCCCAGTTAACTCAGGAAAGAGCTCACAAACCCTGGACACTGGATGCATGCGTATTCCTCTTCTAGTCAACCAGATCAACAGCCAGCCGGAAAATGCTCTTTTTACAGACTCAACAGCCATAAAAGATATCATGAAATGCCACTCCATTAACAAACTTCATTTCAGTCGCCCTCTGTTAAAATGGATTTTTATTCCATTAAGCTCAGTATACTCTACCCACTCCTAGAAAGAAGAGCATGCGATAACATTTAGTAGAGCCATTAATCTACATTTCTGGCACTGCTCTGGAGGTCTGAACAGCAGAGATCACAGTCATACACACACAGCAGCTTCCTAAAACCTCCAGCACTTGGTTTTGTAGGTTTTGGCTGGGTTAACTTTTATTTGCAGTCCCTACTGTTCACTTTCCTGCTTCTAAAACTGCTATTTAAAGCAACCGCAGAAACAGCAGGGTCCAAATGATAACTAGCCTTCATCTGCTATCTTCTCCCTGCAACAGCATTACATGGTAATGCTTCAGGGGTGTGAATATAGCACTGCTAAGTCAGAAAGACTCCTTCAGTGGCTGTAAGCACGGATTAACAAGTCTCAGATGGAAGGATCAGACTTTGCTTCTTAGTCTAGGTGTGAGAGACAAATAGATGTATGAAAAAATAAAGAAGCAAACCAACTGGGATATGTTAGGTAGGTGATTCATCCAACCAACAGCCCTTCAGCAAGGTAGAAGGCCTGTCTGCAAAATGAATTCCCTTCTGGATTATTGCCTCCCAAAGCAATAACATAAATCCATCTAACATTTAAGCAAAGGGATATTGGACTTGACAGATCAACAAGGACCACGTTTGTCTACAGAGTTATAAGGTCACTAGTGAAGACCCAGATGAGAAAAGCAGGTGCCTGTGGAAAGGGGCCAGATATCAGAAGGTAGCTAAAGGAGATTAACCTTTAAAGAAAACAAGAGATATTAAGAAATCATCAAGGCTGGTCCCACAGGCCCCAGCAGTTAGTTCACTTCTCATTGCTAATAAGATACAGTAAAAGCCTGCATTGTTCTGCAGCTGTTTGTTGGGATTTTGTTTGGTTGATTTTATTCTAAACATGAAAATCAACTGATGGAGCATGCAGTCCAAATGCCATGAAGCAGACACAATAAGAGAATAAACCTTCCCTTGAAGCAGAAATCAGGCAGTGCAGGTTCAAGAACCTCCGAAGCCCATTCTGCAATCCCAACCGCTGCCGAACACTTCCAGACATGCCCATTGCAGCTTCCTAAGGCAGCACTGACACCTGTCTGCAGACATGTTACTCAGACAGACCCCAAAGAATGGCATTTCCAGAGAAAACCCATCCAGTGAGATAGACTACAGCAGAACACACACAAGTTCAGTTCTAAGTATCAACTGCCACAAGGCAGCATCTGTCCTTGGGTGATATTTTGTGCTGCCACATTCATGGGATGGGAGTTGGAGTGTAATACAGTTCAGTTTGCTTTGTATGCTCTTATCACAAGACTTCTCCATCCCAGAGGCAATCAAATTAAAGAAAACTTCTTCTTTCAGAAAACAGAACAAATTAACCTGCCAACTTCTTTTTTATTTGATTCAACTTCATTGCTGTTTGTACAAGTCTTCATGGGTCAAGATTAACGCACCACAGATACTTCATGGGCATTTAATGATATCACAAAATAGAAGCTAATATGCTACATCTCTCCCTGCTGCACAGCATACCTAAGCCACTTAAAGCAAAGAGCAGCTCATATGTAGAGCTTACCTCCGGAAAAGTGACAATCCAAGTATCCTAAAACAGGGGAGGGAATCAAGAGACTTCTGTCTTGGCTCTCTCAAGCCCTGCTCCACAATGACTCATTTTCCAGCTTCCCCAGCTGGTGGAGTGGCCAGCCAACCCAAAAACTCTCACAGTCCAAGGCAGTTTGGATGGGGATGCCTTTGCACACAAGAGCATCTCTCAAAATAATTGGTTCTGCAGTACTGAAAAACCTTTCTCCCCTGAGTCAACTGAAGCGCTGTCGTCACCTCTTCACTGGAGAGCACTATCCTAACGTTGCTACGTGACCTGCTGGGTACACAGACCCTGGGCTGAGGCAGTCAGAGGGACTGCTGGAGTACACGACTCTTCCTCCTGACTGCAGGGCAGCTGGTTCACAGCTAAGGATGCTGCTTGGACTTTGCCCCAAGAGTCCTCAGCACAGATTGACCTGTGCTGGCTGCAGTGACACATAAGAGTGGATTCACAATTCAGCTCCTCCAACACCAAAACAATTGCCAGCCCAAAAAGTCCCTCAAAAAGAGGCTTATAAACCTACTGGATTTCAGAGATCTGCAGAAATCTGGTACACAGAGTAAATGAGTTAACTCAGAATATGTGGGTTTGCATTTAAAATACTGATCTTACAAATGAGTGCTCTCAGCTAGTGTAGTGGAACAGAGTACATGGAGCTGCATATGGACAATCTGCAACAAACAACACCCTTCTCAAAAGGCCATTTGGCAAGCAAGAAAAGACAAGACCCCAAAATGAACGTCCCTTCAGGACAAGGCACCCCAATGTCATGCTGACAGAAACATGTCAGGCATATAACAGATGAGGACGTGACCAACTAGCCACTTGGGTTGGATTCCTGGGCTCTCAAAAAACTGCTGGGCTCAACATTATGGAGGCAAAAAGTATGTACTTATACGCTTGTATGTCCATTAATATATATGAACTCAGTCTGGTTGTTCATCTTACTACAAACAGTGCAGCAACAAGAGACCATCTGTTGGAGTGACCAGGCACAGGAATCACCTCCACAAGGCAACTTGGCAATTAAATCAGGAGAATCAAATTATCAACAGGGCATCAGCAATACAGGAAAAGAAAATAGATTTCACTCCATTTAGCGAAGCCAAACTAGCAACAAACAGGGAGAGAACAGAGCCCATGCCCTGCACTGTTCAGTCCATTTGGTACCATTCCCTGGTAAGAACTTTTCACCTAGGACAGTCTCAGATGAATCCCAGACTAGAGTTTCATTCCTCTCTCTAAACAGCATCCAAAAGGTTTATCTGTTTATCAGTCACTAATTAACTCTTCTGACATGATTAATTTGTTTAAATTCATTTGCACGTTTGGGGTGTATTTTTTGCCTGTGGAATATCATACTGTTTTCTGAAATCCATATTAATGGGAAATGTGGCTATAAGTATTTGGATTTTTAACCTTCCTTCATAGAATCATAGAATAATTAGGGTTGGAAAGGACCTTAAGATCTAGTTCTAACCCCCCTGGCACGGGCAGGGACACCTCCCACTAAACTATGTCACCCAAGACTGTCCAACCTGGCCTTGAACACAGCCAGGGACAGAGGAAAGGAACAAGGGGAATACAACAGCAGGAGTGTACAGGCTGGGAACACTGTTTTGGTAATTTTTTGACAAATGACTTGTTAGTCCTCAGGTTGATAACATCGACTGGTCAGATCTGCTACCGGCGCAGGTGATTTCTAACCGTAAGAAATGGTCATGGTATGAAGCTGAACTGAGCTCAGAGAACAGACGTAGGACAGAGTTATTTCAGCACATCCAAGCTGGATACTTGAAATTATGGTCAGACCTTAAATCTCTGCTGAAAAACTCCACAACTACTGCAAGGGCCTTCAGCCTTCAAACCCACCCTGTGCCTACTGTGATACAGGGAAATGCGGTAGAAGTTTTCATTGTGGACTGCCAGCAATGTGCAACAACAGAAAAGGAAAATAACACTGTCTGAGTCCAGGCATCATGGCCTCACACAGCATTTCCTATGCCCTGATGTGTACGTGCTCCCTTGCTTTTTACAGTTGCAACAGACATTGAAAAGTTTTGAGTACAGCAAATGTTATAAACACAAGATAATGTCCCGTTTCCTCTGCTTATAGCTCTGCACGTCTGGAGGAGATCACCTCCCAAGCTGCAGCTCTGCCAGCACAGTGGTTGTGCTGCAACAGCTAATCCCAAACTAACACCATCAGCATCACCCAACACCTTACAAGCCTCATGCAAACACCGCTTCACTTTCTCAGGGACAGGTAACAACAGGACCTCTGGCACCAAGTTGGAAAAATGAATTATCCAGCACTGTGCAGAGCCAGGAGAAAAGCTCAGGAAATTCCCAAGTCACTGACTGCTGTTTGGGCTCTTCTCCGCCTCCTCCAGCCTAGAAGGCCTGAATTAAGAACAGCAGCAGCCGCAGCGCTCTCAAAAGATGTTCCACAAGAAAAACCCCAGAAGACAACACTACCTAGGCAAGCAAGGATTAGCTATGCTCATTTGGGGAGACTTTCTTAATCCTGAGAAGAGGTAGCAGAGCCGCACAAAGCAGCAGACAAAAGAACCAAAATGCAATTCTAATGCATAAGAGCACTTCCCTGCAAACGCCGTCCATTCTGACATTACTTAACTGAACTCTTTTCCAGTCAAAATCTGCTTCTCTCTCTTCAGTTGTGTTCCTTTACACTGTGCTACCTGCTTTCATTTTTTATTTATTGTACTTCACCCCCGTTATGATCTCCACACAGTTTTCAGTCGATTGCAGCAATCTCACATCTCTCCTGACCTGCTGCTAGGGATTGATGCACAGCAGTGCTCATTATTTTACAGGTGCCCTCCATTTGGAGAAGCTGCACCATTTGCAATACAAGGGAAAGTGTGACAGTGGCAAAGGAATGTTTCTATCTGAGCCAGACCCTTTTACTAAAATGTTCAGCATTTAATCCATGCACTTTGTTGCAAGATCAGGAGTGACCTCCTCATACACATGTTTACAGCCATACAAAAACATGAGGTCATGGTGCCTGTTAGTATAAGCAGATGTAGGCCCCTCATGCCCATGATTTCTGTTCCAGGATATCTCTGGCCAAATCAGCCAGCCACTACAATCGGGTTACAGCAGTGATGAAATGAAGTCCACAGCTGTACACCTGGGACATGCATCTAGCCCAACTGGCTGCTTTACCAGAGAGGTTTTGAGTGAGTTTTTAAAGCTCTGAGCTTTATTCTTTACATCTGTGCATATTTGCTTATGCCACCGTATTTCCTCCTTCCATTCCTGCAAAACCCTGCACTTCAGAGTGCAAGCTGCACCCCTGTACACAAACCAGGGAGCATGGCACCAGCACAGAGCCTGGCAGAGCAGGAACCTGGGCACGAATCACAGCAGACCAGAGGTGTGCAGCACTGGGATAACATTGTTCCCACAGTGCTGTAGGATTTCAAAACCAAATCTGGTATACTTTAGAGCTGGAAGCAAATCACCAATGAAAAGACCAGTTTGACTTGCTTTACCAGGAGCCTGGCATCTGCCACAGAGCACAGCAACAAAGGCAAAAAGAGAAAGAGAAAAAGATCCTCAGGGACCTGGAAGACTGAAGGAAATAATGAGGCATTTGCTTTGGAGCCTGAATACTGCATGATACTGTATTTGCTTAAATGAGCAGACTGCAAGCAAAATACAACATGGGACCTTTATTCACCTATAGCAAGGACTTCCAAGTGACTCCTGTCTCCCTTCAGATGGTCACAAAAAGTAAAAGGAGCACTGGCAGATAAATTTTAGAGTAAAAAGGGTAAATAAAGAGGAGTCCAGCTGCACTGTACAAAGGAACACAGTGAGATACCCATTACAGGGTATGGCTCTCCCCTTAGAGGCAAAAAATGTCATGTACTAATATTTCAGAACTAGCCCTCACCAACCACACAGTTAGGGTCTTAAACATACATTCCTGTGTCACACAGCAGCAGACACAAAAAGGAGCATGGTAATACTTCAATATGATGCTCCAAGCTTAAAAGTCACTTACAGTAGAATGAAACCTATTCAGTATTTATTTTCCACAGGCTCAACTCAACAGTCCTAAGCAGATGGCTGCCGTTAGCCTAAAATGAGCACCTGAGGAGGGAAGTGGAAACAAGTAACTCCAAGCAACCATCTGCTTCTTAATTTTAAAGCAAAGGGCACAAAGAACTTTGAGGCACTACCAGGTATATCCATGCTGTGCCATAGCCTCCCAAATACTCAATCGTCAGCATCAGTTAATTCCCCCATTGTTGTGATTAGATGCTTTCCTACGCAATGCCCAAGAGCCATAAATGACTGTGCCATGTGTCACCACTACCTTCTTCAGAGAAAGTCCTCCCCCAAGCCAAAATACTTCATTTGCAAATCACACCTGAGCAGAAGCCGACAGGAAAAGCTTGGCTCCATCTGTAGATAGTGTCTCTTTGGCTTCAGTAGGACATAAGCAAGTACTTAAACCCTTCACAAACCAGACCCTTGAAGCAACGTGCACGCTTCTTTCAAACAATGTATGTATTAACTTTGTCCCAGATGGGAAATGTTTATACATTACCAAGTATTTATGAAAGGTTTTACTCTACGTAATTTACAACAGACAAAACTGTCTAATTCCAAGCCACAGACATGTGTTCTTCCTTTTAAAATATTGATGTCTCTTTGGTAGGGAATCACACATGACTTCCTGCATGGGTGCTCTGCCCTCAAGCACTCACAGCTTACTGCAGCCATAAACTACTGCTTTAGGCAAAGAATGATTTGGAAAGTTTCCTGCTCCGGTGTTTGTTTCTCAAAAGGAAATATGTAAAACACAGAGCAATGCCAGCCTCCCAACTGGTGTTCATATTTGCTCTGCACTCAAGCTGACCCATTTTGCTTTTGGCACTCAGTTTTTGATCATGCAAGCTCCAATTACTACACCAAAGGGGTAAAACCATGAAAACCCCATGTTAAAAAAATCTCTTTCCTAACATCATAACGCTGCCTTTTAGGGATGTTTAAATGGCCCATAACTTGCCCAGAGACCTGTATGTTGTGTTTATACACTTCTACTTCAACAATTGCACCTCTTGCAAAAGCACCACCTTGAAATATGACATCCACATTCTCAAGAGACCTCCACAACTCCAGCAGCTGGAGTTGTACAGGGCAACCTGTTCTCCATACACAATGAAGGTTTGCCTACAAGAAGAGGTTGTCCAGTAGAATTACATTTGTTCTATGATATAACTACACCATCCTAACAACATAAATGTGAACGTGATTTTACCAGTGTAAAGGTGTTTTGTAGTGGCATAAACATTCCTGTACATGAACAGAAATAAGTAAGACTAGAGGAAGTTCCTTCTTACCCATCTAACTGCTTCCACACTACAAGCAGTATCAGTGTAACTTGTTTAGTTTAAAAAGCTTGTTTATAAATTAGACCTAAATACAGACACAAAATGAAAGTATCCATGCTGGGCAATTTTGCATGGCTTCACCAGAAGAAAGGTCTGTAAGTAAACACATTTAAATAAGATATGTGAACTGTTCATAACAAGTATTAAAAAGCCAGTGAAACTCAATTGACTAGAAATTATGGCATTGAGTGAGCCTAATGAAAAACAAGGAAAAAGAGCACATTTGGGAGTTTTTTATTAATCAATACTAAGAATAAAAACTTCACAACTGAAAAGTAAAATCAAACCAGCATAAGCCTCAATTATTTAAGAGGGAAGATATCTCTAGTAGCCTGAGAAACACCAGGTGCTAATTTGTAACAAGTGAATACACACATTGTGCATGGGAAATTCATGAAAACGTGACAGCAGGGATCAAACATGCAACAGTTTTGAATGACAGAGATTCCCTTGTTCAACTCTGCACAGTCCTGTTGTCATCACCTAGCTGACAAGAAGAACAGAAATGAAGACAACGGTGACCTAAGGGGGCCTTTTCCCACCTCCTGTCAAGGTAAACATTACTTAGAGAATCTGTCAAATCATTAAATATATCTTTAATTTTCTGAGTAAAAAAAATTGGCAAAAAGTAAAACTAAACAAGTTAAAATTCAACTAAGTCGTTTCTCCAGCAAAGACCCTGTTGTCCATGGATTATTTAAGTTAACTGACAGACAGTTTTATCAAAGCCTTGTTGACAGGAAAAGAAAAGAATAATGCAATATTAAATGCTGCTAACTGCAAGAAGGTCATGAAGATTTATGGTTTACCCTCCTGTAAATACCATTCTTTATAACCGATCCCCAGGAGATTTACTGAATGCTCAATAACCTTTCTGTGGTGGATGCAAGCAAAATTATCAGCACTATCTCGAAACCCAGCTTATTCAGCAAGCCAAGAGCACCATGCAAATTGACCTCAACAGAGCCATCCTTTCTCTCCCCCTTCTGTAAGTTGGTAGTAATGAAGATGCTGCTGTGATGGAGAATCCTCACAGTCAAGGTTGAACTTTAAAATGCACTCGGAAAGAGTTCTCTGAGCCAAATGTCACTGAGCTGGCCTTGTGGGCCCAGCACAGAAGATGAAGTGTGTACACTGGGCTCTGCAGGATTACTGCTGGAGAGACTCTTTCACCTTCAGCTGAAAGAAAAACTAAATGTTTGCCCTGAACTGGGTAGTGACTTGGCAAACGGACGCAGGAGCCACATCTGCCATTACATCCTTTGTAGCTTTCTCGACTTCAGTGTTGCCATGAATCCCATTGCTAGCAAACACAGATAAGGAAATGGAAAAACGTTTGAGCTAATCAGGTTTTTAGATATGTTAGTTTAGCAGAAGCCTGCTTAATGGAGCCTGATAAACTGGTCCCGAAATCTGTGCACAGAAGGTGCAAGAAAAATTTGGACAGTGTACAACATAAATTACCTTTTTTATCAGTCATTAGAGTTCTGTTTCCTTGTGCAGTCACAGACACCACCACTACTGCCCAGTCCCAGATCGCAAGTAATGGCCAATCTCTGTCTCCAAAGATGCATCCCAGTATCTTTATTAAACTACCGGTGTTGCAGACAGCCTCTGGGAAAACAGAGCACGTTCTGACACAGCACAAGTGTTCTTTGGCACAGCAATGGGTAGTTTTAGCATTGCAGTAAGAACTGATGAGCACTCCTGGCTGATGCACACACAAACATGCCTGCAGCCCCGATCATCTGAAGAGCTGTTGCCTGCACAGCAGTCCAAACTCTGGACACTGCTGGAAGCTGTGTTCTTCCTACTTAGAGATACGCCCAAGGGGCACCTGGCCCCACTAGCTGGGACCTGCAATTTAAACTCCAGAACTAGTGGCCAGACTGCGGGGTACAATTCTACATCTGTATTAAGGTTTTATCAGTGCAAGAAACATGGGATTACAGCACTTCTCCCCTTGTCCCATGCGACCCCCTCATAATTAATCTCACCCTGCAGCAGCTACCCATGCAAAGGGGAGTTGTACAAGAAGCACAAGCCTCCTGGCAGAAGATCACAATCTCTTTTCTCCCACACTCTCCTTTTCTTTTCAAATACATATTGGCACAGCTGACAGACAACGAGGATATCACGTGAATACCTGGCTCAGAGGCATTTGCAGCCAGCGTTCAGCCTCATCTCCCTCTGTGGAGTAAAACTGACTTGTGCACACTGCCAGGAGGATTTTGGAAGTGAGCAAGTGCACTTTAAGTCTCTGACCTACCTGATCTGTATTAGAGGCTTTTTTGGCCCTCTTCTTGGTCTCCAGATTTCCTGTTTTCAATAAGCTTCTGGAAAAGGCAGAAATTATCATCCCATCCACACTATTTAATCCACACACACCTCCAGACTTTCACAGCAGTTTTAAGCAGAAAGTTGGGACCAATGTGCCAGGCCTAAATCTAAACTGTCCCAGTGCTAAAGACGATGCTGACGTGGGGTTACAGCTGTTACCCATTTAATGCAAATCTTATGCCTTACCAAGTTCCCAAGACAGATGCAAATAGATCCAAAGCTTTAGGGGGTAAGATCTGGTGTACTCGTTTCTAACCCATCACTAACTTAGAGCAAAATTAAATCCCACCTGTAAGCATCCATCTGTTATTTCCAGTCACCTAGCACAAAATAGAATATTTAAGGAGTGATTTATGATTCCACTTATTTTACATACCTCAAAAGGAAGCATGCAAATAGCTAAATACTTTAAACTAACCAGTGAGCAGTTCCCAAGCGTCTAAAAACATCTGCATCTCCCTCACCCACATGCAAGAGATTCCAAGTTTTTAAGTAAGGAAATTAGGTTTTAAAATATTCTATTTTCATAGAAATTACGTCCTGAAGGAGATAACTTGGCCTTTGCAAAAAAAAACCCATCTCCCCTGGGTGATTCTTGGAAAGGCTGGCAGAAGAGTTCTTGTTCCATCCACCATCCAAGACACATTAAATTGCACAGACAAAGTACTAAAAAGGTCAAAGTTGTTTGAAGTTTAGTCAAACATAAGTACCATTTATGATAAGCATAAGTACATACAATACATAAGTATTTATGATAAGCAGTGCCCCTGAGGAGTAGGATAATAGGATACTACTGACCTTCTGCAGTGCAAGAGTCAGTAAAAGGCACCTAATGCCAGGGGAGATATTGCAAAAGTCTCCAAGCATGAATATACATGCGTGTACACTCATCAGGCCGCACACTCGCTCACACTTGTTTAGTATTTGCACTGATCTCTCTACCACAGGATGAGGGGAAATCCCTGGTGTTGCTAATGACCTAGCGCATGCACTAAATAAGTCAATGTAGATCAGGGCAGCAAAGATTAATGGAGTTCTTCTGTGGGAGTTTTGCTTCTCTTTGAGGAAATATTGGAAACATTCTTAACAGTGACTTCATACAAATAAAATTATTCCTTTCATCCTGAGGTGACAAAAAAGAAGATACAATTCCTTGTTTGATTCACACCCATGACAAACGAAGCAAGAAGACAACAAAACCTCTTTCTTTGCCAATTATGAATACTTACGGTGGATCTTTTAATGAGAGAAAAATGTTTCTTCCTTTGAGGATCCTTGGGGATTCTTTTCTTATTTCTATCTTCCCCAGAAAGAGTACACGGGAAGGTCAATGAAGAACCAGAGGATCTGTGTTCTTTCAGATGGCAGGAAAGGTCAGATCACTACATAAAAGCCTACCCTGATGGACTCCAGGCAGTAATAAGGAGGGCCATAAGAAGGCATATAAATAACCAGCATATTTGTCCTTTCTTGGCATATTTCCTGGAATAAGGCGTTGAAAGTACTTCCAAAGACTTGAAGGAAAGAAGTGCATCAGAGCAGCAAGCAGTGCTGCTCCCTCCTGTGGTATCACACACAGAAGGATGCTTCAGCTGTCACAGACTCCCAAATATCTGTTTTCATGCTGTGACCATGCAGCCAACTCCACGGGTCCTGTGACTCACCAGGCTCCTTGGCACAACCTAAAGCTTTGGGGAGTCCTGTCTCCTTACGGCACTGATCAGATTTTACATCCTCCAAGCCATAGCTGCACCCTTGCACTTGGTCTTAGCAGGGAGTTAGGAAACACACCATGAGTGAAGCCTTTTACAAGTTAGAATATGAGAATCAGACTTCCCTGCCTCTGTTGGTTGTAATTGCTTAGAGTTTTGTAATTCCTGGAGACGCAAGCAATGTCAGAGCAACCTCCCCCTTAAGAGGTTATTAGCTTCAAAGGTTTGACTTCATCCACAAAGTACCAGTTGAACTCCCCCTAATCCAGCAGCACTACCCCTCCAAATGTTGTAATCACATGCCTAGACCTATATGTTGTAACCTGGTGGGTAAGCAATAAATGCCCTATAGCAAAGCTTGCTGGGGCTGTCCAGGATTCACTATTTTCTTGTGATTACACTGCATTCTGGTGCCACAGTGTCGTGGTTTGAGCCCGCAGCTGAACCCACGACACGCAGCAGCAGAGATTCTCCTGCAGAGGAGTCATGCTATGCCCTAAGATTACTTGATCCTAAGTCAAGAGCACCAACACTGAAACATAATGACCCGATATGCTTTGTTATGCCTAGTATCACATCAGCAGGGGATGTGATTCGAGAGGAGGATGCTCAGCCTCGCTCTGCTACATACAGTGAGATGCTCAACAGAACTTGAGGGAAAAAAGTATTGATTCGAAAGAAAAAGAAATAAAAGACTTCTGTTGGGAAGCAGGCAGGGAGAGAGAAGTGAGCATAGAGAGAGAGCACAACTTGCTTTATTCCTTTTGTTGCAGCTTCCCTGAACTCCAAAGAAAGAAGAGGAGCCACTTTGTATTCTATTATGGTTGGAACTTCACAAAGCTAAATTATATCACTCAGCTACACTGGTTACTAAAGAAAGATGATAAACAAACAACATCCCCAGAGAGCTCAAAAATAACGGGGCCAGTACCATTATTCAGAGAGATGAAACAGAAGACACAAGAGAGGCAACAAGGAGTGAAACTATTACTGTGTATGAACCCAGATAATGCGCAGTAAAAAACGACATTTGTGTTGGTTCAGTTTGTCCAGTGCTGACACACCAGGTTCCAGAAGGTTAGCTCTGATCTTCCTGAAACGCAGAAGGCTGTAGCAGTTTGTGTAGACTGAGACAGGCTTTAAGAGAAGGGGCTAATAATACCCTCATCTTTATTGCCATCAGTGCATCAACAACATATCTAGTGTAGCTTTCTATGGACTGTGTTTGGCTCACACCAGTCCATGGATGCTATCAGTTAGAAAGGAGGAAATCACAGAAAACGACCATCTTTCAGTTCGAATCAAGACTGTCAGTGTTAAATGGGAAATCTGGGTCTGGGGTGGATTCTTGGGATAGCCATCTGGAGCACACATCTGGGGAGAAGTTAACCAGTGGCTGCATGCCACTGTAATCGTTCCTCCCTCAAGTACTGCAAATGGAGTATCAAAGCAGAAAGCAGGTGGTTCTTCCAGGAGGTAAATGAAACACACAGAAGGGTCAGAAAGCAAGACATGCATTTGATGAGGTTTGGGTTTTTTTCCTGCTCATAAAAATTGTCAAAACAAATTACCCATCGGATGTTATACCACATTACTACATGCCCAACATCTTTATGCCTGTTGCTTTGCAGAGACTAGAAGTTCAGTGAAAAGTTGCCTTAAACAGGCATTAACTTTGAGAGTACAAACTAGCATTTAGTTTCTCACATGAGAACAGATCTATTGTATTCCAGTATTGAGAGACTTCATCTCACACTTTGTACATTACTGCTAATTTGGGAACATCAAATTCAGGAACTCGTGAAATCTCATTAGGATTTCAAAAGTTTTCTCATTCTGCATCAAGGTAATCCTAAAGCCCCAGTATAGAAGGGGAACCACTGCATGGGATGCAAGCAGTAGGAATTAAGCTCCTGCTCCGAGCCTCTTTCATGTTCGTGGGTGTCTGCTGGTTGCTGCCTGTTCCTGGGAGGAGACCACTGCCATGGGACAGGTGGAATCGCACTGAATACATGTTAATGCAGAGCAGAAGTCTGAACCACATCTTTACCAAGCAAGAGCCCTGATACAGAAGCGAGCTGCAGTGACTGAGTAAGTGTGGTCAAAACCTTGGTCAGGAGATTAGAACTCAAACTTTTCTCCTCTAGGAAAATTGTGTAAGTTTTTTGAATGCTGAAGTAGTTTACCTGAAAAAGGTTCTGGTTTGGTTTGTTTTGGTTTGGGATTTCTCTCACAAAAAAGGCTGATAATGTAAAATGAAATGTTCTCTCAAGAATTTGCAGATGGAACCTTAATATTTGAAGAGAACCACTCACAAATCTCAAAATATTTGAACCTCACCTAGATCTGAAGGCAAGCATAACTGAGACTTCTTCAGCACGATACATATGATGAAGCTGGAGAAGAGGTCCAGACCCAGACAGAGAACTCCGAAGTCCACAGCTCTGTCCAGAAGACCCACTACATATGTATAAACAACTCAAAGACAGCATGGATTCTTCAGGGCTTCGCAGACCTCCTTGGACATCTTGTCCTGGGTCTTCTTGGAGGAGGCAACACCCCTGCCTGCCTCAGCAAGCAAGCCAAAGGAAATGGTTCCTTTTCTCACCTCCTGCCCCAAAAGATGCAACTTTAAGATCCTTTCTCAAGTCTTATTTTTGTTATTGTGCTTGGATCCAAGGTACATGAAGAGAGACCAATGCTACTATTTAGCAATTATAAAAAGATTGAATCTGTCTGCAGCTCATCCTCATATGGACAATGACTTGAAAAATCAGTGCTGTGGAGATTTAGACAGGTTGGTGACCTTTCAGCTTATGCTGTAAGCTATTTCAGTCTGGGGAGTTTGCTCCTCAGAAGAGTTCCTGTCTGTATTCTGCACTGAGATAAACTGCAGCTTCAACTACTCTGCTCACCCAGCATTTACAGAAACTACCATCTGACATGGACAGAATATATAAGCCAAAGTAGCAGCCAGAACCTCTGAATCTTTAATGGAACACCCTCAAGAGACGGGTAGGGATCAGAAAGAGGTGGTCTATGGCAATAAGATTCTTTTTTTTTTTAGTAGATACTAAAAATGCAACTTTAAAACTGAGGGTTCACAATGAGATAGGAAGTTTCTCCCTTACCAGTTCAGCCTTGGCCGGGCCCAAGAGGTTTAGAAAGTTGCTACCATTTCATGCTCAATGCAAAAGAAGAGGAAGCCTTCACATGTTTCTCAGCAGGCAGTTTCCACACAACTTTGGCAATAAAACCAGCAAGTCTGCACCCAGAGGCAATGTCAGGAATGTTCACGTCCAAGCAGGGGAGCTACAGAGGACTGAGCAGCTCTCTTGTGCCTCTGTTCTTCTACAGAAGAAACACTGAAGCGTGCTCTTGGCAGGCACACAGTGACTGCTTATCTACAGACTGACAACACTGCATTTTGTGTCTGGCCAAGGCTAGACTGATACCTGCTCCCAGCAAGGCTGCTAAAAGGCAACTGGCTGGTTTTGTGCTCTGTTGTAACCATGCACTTGAAATAACTGCTGCATTTGGGATCGCCTTTCATTCTTAGCCTAGTACCAGTTACCTGGGTATCTTTACAGGCTCTTTCACATAGCTTGCTGTGCAAGTCAGTGCTTTTATTAAAGGAATATTCATTGTCCAGTAAATAAAAGTAACACCAGGAGAGAAAGGAGAGCATGGTGGCAAGCGCTTGGCTTAATTTATCTCATACCAAGTTACTCACGTTATCTCAAGTTCTCACATTAATACTAGTAACTGGGTTTTCATGTCTTTGAATTCGGGTTTTCTTGTCAGTTTTGTCTATTTCTTTAAATCCACTTAAAAAAAAGAAGCTATTCTTCTGAAACTGCTTTTAAGAATTGAGATGTAAAAAGGATTAAAAGAAGCAGGTCTCCTGCCTGCACTGCGACTCACCGAGCCCGCACAGCACAGACGATGGATGAAGCAGGCACTACCAGGCACAGCCCCCGGAGGGGGCCTGGCCACACATCTGCAGAAGCCAGCAGAGGTAGGAAACAGCTCCTGCTGCAGTTCCTCCACTGCCTTTAAACTGAGACCCTCCTTTTCAAGCTCTTTTGTCACCCCTTTTCCTCCTTTCCCTTTCTCAGCAGGTGAGAGCAATGGAAGAACATCAGTGGGTTGGGTACTGGACACAAATCACCCAGCCTCTAAGCCACCAGCATGCTCAAGCCACAATGCTTAAGTATATGCCTGCAACCCTCATGCTCCAAAAATTGCATTCCTAGATCTCACAGGACATGTCCTTTCCTACATCACTGTCTCTTAGCTCCAATAAGGCTGAGATATTCCAGTTACATCACTGCGCAATCAGATTCACACAACCTGCAAATCACAGCCAACACTTCTTGTTCGCATCTGATCAGTTGCGTATGTCTTATACCTGCCACCTGTCCTTGAATTTTCACATTCTTCCCCAAACAGGACACAAGGTCATTGAACTCGTATCTCATTTGGTTACCAGACCTGCTTTGAAAATCCAACCACTTCAGAAAGCCCTAGAAATGGGAAGCGAGTTTCGCAGAAACTCTGGTCTTGCAATATTGACATGAGGTCGCAAGGAGAGCCACTCAGCTCTCAATTCTGAGAGCTCAACTCAACTCTCCAGAGTCCTCTCCACCTAGCCACTAAACCAACTTTTCTTTTCCTGGAATTCTTCTCTTTCAAAAGCAGCTCCCTAAGGCACCTGCTACAACAAATAAAGCATCCTGTCAAACGCCATCAATTTAATTCATATTAATGGCAATAAAAGTTAAATAATAGATGTTGCCCACGGTATTTGCACATCTGTAAGTTCTGCTACATCACTAGGAAAAAATAAGAAAAGCTTTGCATTTCTTATGCAGAAGAGATGGACAATTAGCTCTTTAAAACAAAAGCCTCTCTTCATTAACGGGAGTCATTTGTTGACATTTAACTAGTGTGATTCTCTAGAGCTGAATAATGAATGCACCAGAACACAGGCTGCTCATGCCCAGCCATGTACCTGCGAGGGCCCAGCAGACTCACAGCATGATGGTCAATACCGCAGGCAGCTCTGCCAGCAGCTCCCAGGGGCTGGACCCATGGAAAGCAGCCTCCCTTCCCCTGCCAAGCAGCACGGCTGGACTTCATCACACCACCATGTTTTATGGTACCTCCTGCCGCATGCCGCACTGACAGGCCAGAGAAAGTCAGTACAAAACATTCCCTGCCCTGTGCCGAGCAGATGGCAGGACTGGCAATTACACTGCCAAGACTCAGCCAACAGCACTGAGCATCGTGCTATGTATCCATGGAAGTGCGCTGGGGAGGACCGAAGGCAGCACAACAGTATTAATACTGACAGAGCAGTCCACCAGGCACCTTGAAACCTGATGGAAGAGCCTAGAAAACAAGCCACATCTGGATCTGGGTGCTGAATTTAACAGAGAAGCAACATCCCTTGGGAGAAACACGCCTTGTACTCCAGTCCCGCAACAGCCCTCAGCCAAAAGCAACGCCACGCAGCCGGATTCACCAGCACAGGCTGCTGCCTCAAGAGCTGAGAAAGCGTGCCTCCTTGTACCAAGGCAAAGCAGTTGGTTGCGGAAAGTACAACGAAAAATAAGCCTTCCAAGTGCTGCAGTTCCCCCTTCTCTTGCTTACCCCTGGATTTCAGGCTTCCTCAGGTGGCTGCACCTGGGCAGACACAGCATTAAGACTGCAGAGCTGCATAGTCTGTTCCCCACTTTCCAGACAGTGGCCATTTGTGGAGCACCAATGCCAATTCCTCGCAACAGAGTTGCTCAAATCCTCTCCTTTCTGCTGCCAGCTGAGGCTGAGCGCTCTGGGTTAATAACAATGGGACTGCAATTCAAGCTTGCTGAGATAAATGAAGGTAAGAGTGCAAGGAAAAGAAGCAGGGGAGGATCCTTGTTGTGATTTCATGGCAGTCTTTGCCGTCTATCAGTATCAGCATCATCTGAAAAGCACACTTACCAAATTCACTCTCCAGCAGGCTCATCAGAGAGAGAGCAGGAGACAAAATGTCCCCAAGACCCACCCAATCTGGCAAAAAGCAGCGCCATGTCTACTGCTGTAACACATCCCCAGCCCCAAATACATCCTTACCTGAGCCTCGCAGCACTGAATTGGCTCTGCTGGAAAAACTTAACAACTCATTGCATGCTAATATCATCTCAGTGCTGGGGATGGGGATGGCTAATAACATACATCATCTCAGTGCTGGGGATGGGAAAATATACCACTGTGGACTCAATACAGATTTAAATGGTGCACACATAGAGCTACATCTTGTGGTTCCAGAGCACGGCGTGCTCAGTCTGCACCCAGAGACTCCAAAACCCACAAACCAGCCTCGAAGTTCCCCATATCTAACATGGGCATGATTAACTCAGAGTAATCTCACAGTTGCAAGCACAAGGAGATGCTGCAGGACTTGCTTACAACTGTTAATTTGGATATTTTAATACAAACTCCATAGGTAGTTTTAAATCCACCAAAACCAACAACAAAATCCCCTCCCTCATCAGTTGCCAATGTTCAAGGAGCTATTTTAGCTATTTTTCACTCCTGTTTTCATTTAATAATTTCTCAGCTGATGTTCACACGTATCTAAAACAAAACATTTCTTACTTTGATAAACTCCTGCGACTGAGCCAAGCGCTCAAAACTGTCAACAAAGAATAAAAGAGGAATGGAAGAAAAATGCAGTGCCAAAAAGAACAAGAAGGATGATCTTTTAATGTAACACTTGCCAAATTCAGAAAGCTTTCAACATATGTATTTTCCTGAAAAAGAGATTTTACTGAAACTCAGCATCTAATGAAGAATTATGATCTGCTGTATTTCAGTTATGAGAGAATAAAGCTAGAAGGAATGTATTTAGACCCCTCATCACTCAAAATCTTACTATTTGAGTGGCAATTCAACAAACTAATAGTATGGACCACATGACCAATTCTATTAATTTCAGGCCAGGATCTATTTCTCTTTGACAGATGCCTTCAGGTCTTCTCCTACCTGTTTCTTGTTTTTAAAAGCAACAGCAGGTTTTTGCTGTGGGAATGGGATATAGCCCCAGTCTTGCAGAGAGATCATACAAGCAGATCTGACTCTCCATGTACTTAGGATTAAAGATGCAGTTCTTGGTGCTGGCAAACTTTTTAAAAACCAAATATAAGAAACTTAATTTTTTATTTCCAAGTAATGATAAATTACAATATTAAGTGAATTATTTATGGTACCCTATGGATAAGAAATCAACTTTGTTGCCTCACTCATTACAAACCCAGTCCTGCACACTATATCCTGTAGATACTGCTTCTTCCCACAGTCCCTGTGAAAGATTGATGGATCAGGTTTCTCATTTTCCTGCAGCAAACAACTTCTGAAACGAAGTTTATTTTTAAAACATATTCCTCATTTCTAACAGGAAAGTTGAGGTAACACCAGAGTGGAATTTCAGAATACGAGCAAGTTTTAAGGCAAAAGAGATTTGAATGAAAAAAGGAAGATGAAATAAAAGAACAGTCTATGAAGTTCTGCACAGCTCAATCACAAGTGTTATTGCACACCACCAGCCAACCAAAGCCGCTCTTTTCTTCCATTCTTCCTGTCATTTCTTTCCAAAGAATTTTCATAGACCACCTCACAAACATCCATCTGCATAACTTATAACAGCAACTTGCAACCACAAATGAGGGCGCATAATTCCTTTATATTTCACATCATTGAGAGGTATGAGATCTGCAAACAGTAACAACAAGTGTTGGAACATCGTGAAAGCCCAAGTCAATGGGAAAGTTGTTTGTTAGGATGGATTTGAAGTGTGAGGAAGATATGAGTTACACAAAAACAACTGGAAAAGGATGCATGTACCAAGCACATAGATTCTATTCAAATATCCCCCAACAAGAGAGTTAAACCGACAAAACTTCCTCCATGAAACTCCAACCTGAAATGCCTCAACACCAGCTCAAGCTAAGCAGCCCAAGGTCCCCCCACAATGGCAAAACCCTGCAAGAAACAGCTATCTCTGCTTGAAGTCAGAGAAATGTGGGAGCTCAGGACCGGACTGGATCAGGCCCACCTTTGATAAGCAAACAGCTGAAAAATGCAGTTTGTAAGTACCCTCACTCTTTTGAAAAGTGCTGCCCTCAACTCCTGCATACAGCTCCGATGAATACTGACTCTTATTGGCACAGGTACAACTATAATGAGTAGGAGTCTTTTATCTTTGAGCAGATGTTTAACAGTCCAAGGACTGACAAGATTTGCCCAGCTACCTACAAACCCATCTAATTCCGTCTACTTCAAATTTCTGCCTACTTCTGGGAAGGATCAGGAACTGAAACTTTTCAGCTGAGAAACCAGAGAAGTCAGTATTCCCCTGGCATGTTCTATTACGTGGAGAACACATACTATCGGAGACAGCACCAGGAAGCTCAGATCAGCTGAACCCATCAGAGTCAGTGATGTGCAGGTAC